>QOCX01004964.1:0-10958 GCA_005959815.1 Sarcophaga bullata | reverse complement strand
TTCTTTAAATTCGAAAATTTTTCGATAAGTAGAATTTTTGTAAGTATACTCATTGAAAATTTATCAGTATCAAACTGTTGTCTTGTCATAAACCTCTAATAGCAGGATACGCAATGGTATGTGTTCAATTGTATGCATAAGTGATGGAACCTGCAGCTTATGTCGGACTCTAACGCACATATCAATACTTCATGGCTTTAAATAAGTTCTCAGAAAATTGCTGTCAAGGACGGAAAAATACTTCTTTCATATTTCGTTTTGCAGAGATATCCGATTAGGGATTCTACCTGATAGAGTAGGCAACTTTTTTATAATTAATGTTGAGTATATTGATATAATTTCCCATAAAAAAATCGCAGTTATCGAAACTTTTTTAGGAAATTTTTATAGAAAATTTTAGTTTATCGAAAATTTTTCGATTCAAATTTAATTTATTAAAATATTACTTTACTATTTGGTAAAAAAAAAAAATAATATTATCCTCTTTTAACCCACTGTGGCTAAAAATTTTCCACATTTTTGCAAACAAATTGACATTAAATGAAGGTCAATGAAATCAAAAACACTTGTAACGTCAAAATACAAGAATATAAAACTTATTAAAATCACACAACATCTTTAAGCAATTAATAAAAATCTGTTTAAATTTAATTTTAATCGAGGTTGTTCTTTCTTGACGATTTAGACTTTTCATAAAATTAAAAAAAATTTAAAAATAACAACAGTTGGTTAAAGCTTAAATTAAATTGTTTCCTACATATATACGTATAGTATTGATTATATTGGTTCCCGCATTTATCATGTAGATCCGAATCCACCTACATATAATCGGGTATATCGTCAACCTTATAACAGGGGAGGAGTCGCACTTCAAACAACCCTTTTTATATCCAAAGATTACACACGAAGCTGTCCAGGCAGCATAAGAATTCAATCGAAGAAAATTTTATAATAATCACTTGTGACCCCTATAATAGATTAGAAGCTGGAAGTCTCTTTAACTTGTACCGTACCTTGGAACGTACAATAATGTTCAATCCTACCCAGTACACTTGGTAATGTAGAACCAAAAAAGGTACCCTTTCGGGATAAACTAAATGCGTTTGACTGACTTGTATGTTGTATCAATTTTCTAAAAAGAAATTCGAGTTTACACTTGCCAGCCAAATATTACAGAACTAAATGGTCCCCGTATCCACAACCATCAACCATCAGAAAGATGAATAGAATTACTTATCGTAATAGGAGCTTAAGAGAGATAAACAATTACTGTTAAATTGTTTACATTTTATTAGCAAAGAAATCACCTTTATCACAGCTCCTTAACAATCCAATCCAAAATTATTACAGAAAAAAATTTAATTTGTTGATTAACATAAAAGATTTGTTTCTAAACAAAAAGAAAAAAAACAAAAACAAATAACGTCAATTATAAAACAAACACCAGAGCAATGACCTTAATTCAACCTTTAACTTTTTTTACTAAACAATACATGTACAGAAATATGTCAAGGATATTTCCTACCCATTTTCACACATTCAACCTATTGTGAGAGTACTGTATGGTTATGATGTATGTTATGTATGTATGTATGTAATGTATAGTGTCACATCTATGGTTAACTCTTAAAGAATAAATTACAAATGATCCTTTAAAACAGAATGCCATTGCAAATCAAGATGAAACATATTATGCCATCGGTAAGTATGTTCACATGTACATCACACATTTATGTATGTTATGTGCGAGTAATAGTAAAAAAAAAAAGAGAAACAATAACGAGACAATGTCTGCATGAAATATATAGGCATGTAAATGTTTTCACTATTAATTGTTTATACATACTCGTATTGCAGACTGTGCACCGAGTATTCGATGATATTCTAAACAGACGTGACAAAGGACTTATTTTTTGAGTAGAATTTAGGGAAAAACAAAGTTCAATCTATAAAAAATAACTCCTGCCAGTCTAACTTAAAAAGTGATGTGTAGAAGGAGAAAAAGTAAACATATTTTGTCTAACTCAAATATTTAATCCAATATAATCTAACAAAGTAATCCTGTCTGTTGGTTTTTGGTTTTTTAAAAATTAAGATGCTTTCCATAATTAACCATATTTTATACAAGCTCTTTTGTCTGTGATAAACTTATGTGGTTTATTTAATAAAGGCACGGTCAAGAGTATTCTGTGCCTCTTCGGTTGGGACAAATTTTTACCACTAAAGGGCCCTGTCTTCCTTGCTTGCTTCATCTAAACTAACGATACCGTATTAACCTATTTTAGATCGGTCTAATTGTTGCAGTGGTCTAGTAAAAGTAGGGCTTGGCTATTGACGTCAATACCTAGAGTTCAAACCAGAATCAGACATCAACGTAAAACCTGAAAAATATTTCTTCTGTGACTTCCTTCATTAATTTTAGGCAAGAAAACTACTGAAAGTAAATAAAATATGGCCATGAAAAATTTCTCAAAAAAATCGTCGTTGAACAAACCTTTTAAACTGTAGGTCCTGCCCACTACATAAATGGGTGTGAAAAATCTAGCCATAATCTTAACAAAATTTGAGAAACTTTTCAGTGAACATTTTTGTTTCTCTCGCAGACGTTTTTTGTCAGAAAATCGTGAGGGAATCGGCTAGGAAATATTTTGTATACTTCTTCGTTGGAAGATGTCTGAACTTTTGGGTTTGGACCATGATCTTACATCTAACACCTACTACTAGAACTACGGCGACTTCATAAATAATCTTTCTCGACCATTTCTTCAAAAAGCGAATTCAGGTGGAGAGTACATGAATTTATAGTCGCCATAGTCTAGTAGGTGGTGTGGCGTATAGACGAAAGTTTCCAGGTCCGAATCCTCATCAAGAACATCAAAAAAACGAAAAATGAAAAATGTATTTCTCGGCGACTTCCTCTCAGCAGATTTCTAGCAAAAACTCGAGGTAAATAGAAATGCATGAAAAAGTTTATTCAAAAAAATTCTGTCGTTCGACGCTTTAAACTGTAGGTGGCGGCAACTCATGTAGAAAATAAAATCAACCACAACATAAGTGGTGAGAAACTAGCGCCATAACCTGGCTGGAAGGTTTGTAATGGTCCGAATTCCAGGTCGGTCTATGTTAATCGCTACATAATAGCCACTTTGCGTAATAATCTTTGATGATATTTGAATTCTAGTATGACAACTTCGAGATATTGGTCCAGGGGACGTTTTTCAGATTACCTCGATCTAAAGAAAAGCATAAAAGCTTTTACAAATAAAAACATGACCACAGTACTTATCGTGTAGAGGTAAAAGAAATAAATAAGGACATAATTTTGTGTGTAAATTTTAAAAAGACCATTATTTACACACCCCGTAGTAACAGTTATGATGGGCTGTTTTATTTAATCAGAGGTTTATAACGCACATTTAATTGTTTTTTTAAGAATTTATTCCATTTTAAAGCTTAAGGGCTTAAATTAAATCATCTGCATCAAATGGAATGGTTGAGCATGTTTTATCTTCGTTATGCTCATGCTTTATTTTAGCTTTATTTTCTCATTTAAATGGCATACAACAAAAAAAATCACCATTCTTGTTGCTCATGTGGTAAATTATCACGAAATAAGAATATTATCTGAACTTACTTGCATATTTTTGCTTTAAATTTTAGGGCATTTTATAACGAAGAATTCAGAAAATCCAGGTATTTGAAAGGAAAAATACAGCAACAAAATCATCACCAGAGAAATTGTGTGCAAAAATCTTTTACCTCTTCATAAGTGGGCTTAAAATGTAAGGAATTTATAGTGAATTCCCGGACTAAATTTTCCATCTCGTTTAATTTTTTTGAAACAATTTAATTGAGTTGTTGCAATAAATAAAAAGGGAAATATGACATGAACATTTATATTATGAAGCAAAATTATACTAAACATGGTATTATCCTTAAGTTTGAAAGGAGTTCCGAGAATAAAAGTGAGGAGAATAAGATAAGAGGGGATTATCGATTTCTAAACATTGATGATTTTAACATTACATCGATTTCATGTTCGAAGATATTGCTTTAAGGACTTCAAGGAGCCTAAAATCTTATTGGCATAAGCTGAAAATTTAGATCATGGTGATTTTAAACGTTAAAGTTGCCCTTCATAGCATTACATATGTTTTACAAAAGACGAACGGTTGCAGCTAAGGCACTGTTTGCAGTTTGTAAGGTAAAAAAATTTTATAAAAATTGTCAATAAAAACCACCATTGATATTCTAATCGTGTGTTACACACATACATTATTTGTCATTACAACCCTTCATCTGGATTACAACCCAGCTTCTCACAAACACTTATGTTCTCGTGTGTTAATTTTATCATGAGTGATGGAACTTAACAGTTTAAAGTCGACTCTGAACGGAACATTCTGGCAATCTTATTTACTCTCAAAGATTTTGCAGAAATCTGTAAGTCAGTCGTCGAAGAAATTATTATTTTTATTTCGGATTTGTTGGAGATGTCTGAACTCCGAGTCTGAACCGGTCCTCACAGCACTGACCTACTAAACTACGGACGACTTCGATTGTTGTTGGTATTGGGAAATACTGCCTCTACGACATCTTTAAACAGATGCGATATTCTCAGTGTAGGGAATACTCTCTGACACTCAGACCTGAAGGCATGTTGATTTCAAGGCAATCAATTAAATCTATCATAGTGCTTATCAGTTGGTGTCGCACGACAGTCATGTGCACCAATACCAGTTGACTTCAATTTCCATGGAAAAATCATCATCAGCGATCAGTCGATTCTGATGTGACTAATGCAATCCTAAAAAATCACAGGTTTGGGTGGGATTCTAAGGTGGCAGCGTTATCGATCCATATTCTTAAAGAACTACATTGAAGATATGATTCATGGTCAAAGCACTATTAGTATTCTTTTGGCCTGATTGGATGACCTGGATAATAACAACACAACACCTTCAAAGCCGCAAGCAACATGGATGATCTATTACGCTTAGTTTGAAAGGCATATACGTCTCACATGGAGATGATTGCTATTGGCTACGGGCTAGTGACTATTTACCCGGTTGAGCTTTTCTTTGGGATTTTTTAAATCATAGAGTATGCGAATAAAGCTACAAGCCACAGCAACGTCAGGTCAAATTGGTCAGCGGACAATTTGAGCCTCATTTATGCACCAGAGTCATGAAAATTGAACGTTGGATGCGCTTCACCCATGAGTGTGGGTGGACATGTATGATATCTCAAAAACATTTTTTTAATTAAATTTAAGGATATGAAGACCTGAAAACGACTCAATCTATATTAATATTTCCCTTAATAACCCATTCCAATATTGAAACAAAACCTGCCTTTATTATTTATGAAGAATGAAGAATCATTAAAAAAGGGAGAAACAAAAAAGGTCAAACAACTTGATATTTCACAAACAAGAAATCAAAAAAAAAAAAATAAGGAAATAAATAAAGAAATAAGCAATATCCTTTTGGTTATCACTTACACAAAAGAATACACAACAACAAGAAAATGAAATGAAACTGGGCATCTACATTATTCACACACACATTCAATAACAACAAACAACAAACAACAACACAACACAACATTTCAATAAAATATTTTGGTTCAAATTAAATATAATTTCGATGATTGACATCATCACCCGATGATGATGATAATTTATGTATTCGGAGAGAAAGAATAAATTTCAATTGAAATTCATTGAAATTTAAGATACGAATTTCCATTTCGATCGATGAAACCCTTTTACGAGCACCAAATATAATGGTAACACAAATTGTAAAGGATGATATTTGAATAGAATAGCAATATAAACTGCTAAGCTCTTAATAAATCAAAATTACCAGAAAAATCAGAGAAGATTTAAATTTCATAAGTAATAAGCAACGCCATATTCCCAGGTTCAAAAACAGTTCGTATAAGGCGTAAGCTAGTGTACTCTAGACAGTATGAATACAATAAAAAAAATTTAATTAATTTAGACGCCATATGTTACCATAAAAGTAATTCTTTTAAATCCTTTTAATGCTTTAAGCGTTGTATTGCAGTGATTAATTTTTAAAGGCTGTTTGCCGTTCATTTTAATCGCCTGCATCCAGACAAACAGCATACATATTGACGCATATAACACCCTATTATTGAGGAATTTATATAAAAATTTTAAAACCTTAAATTGTTGTAGAACAATTTGTAAAATTAACCATTTTATATAGGAACGGTCTATGACGGTCATACCTTGTAACTGCGATAAAATACCTGCTGAGGACCAAATAATATCTCGAAATATTTTAGAGAACCTTTAGAACCTTTTAGACAGACTTAGAACCTAGCTTGCTTATACCGCTTATTTTGTGCATTAGGTTTCATCGTAAGCCGACGGACCTACAGTTTAAAGTCGACTCCGAACGACAAGATCTCACAGTTTTTGCCAGTAATCTGCTGAGAGGGAGTCGCCGGAAATATTTTTTCATATTTCGTTTTGTTGGAGATGGCTGACCAAATGTTTGAACCGTAGTCTTACGCCTAAGTAACATGCATATATCATAATTCACCTTCAGGTCAGGATTACGGCCTAGCTTTCACATCACTTATATTGTGTGTGTGTTAATTTTATACATGAGTGGCGAGACCTACAGGCTTAAAGTCGACTCTGAACAACAAGTTTTTTTTTTGAGAGACTTTTCATGGCAATTTATTTACTCTCAGGAGTTTTAAACTCTGAGGTTAATAAAAATTGCTGAAAAGTCTCTCAAAAAAAAAATCTTGTTGTTCAGAGTCGACTTTAACGCTGTAGTCTCGCCACTCATGTATAAATTACACACATACTAAGTGATGTGAGAAGCTAGGCCGTAATCTGACTGAAGGGTGAATTATGTATATATGCATGTTATTAGGCGTAAGACTACGGTTCAAACATTTGGTCAGCCATCTCCAACAAAACGAAATATTGAAATATTTTACGGCGACTTCCTCTCAGCAGATTACTGGGCAAAACTTGAGATCTTGTCGTTCGGAGTCGACGTAAATTTGTAGTCCGGTCGCTTACGAATGAAAACTAATGCACACAACATAAGCGGTATAAGAAGCTAGGTTCTAAGTCTGTCTAAAAGGTTCTAAAGGTTCTCTAAAATATTTCGAGATATTATTTGGTCCTCAGGCAGGTATTTATCGCAGTTACAAGGTATGACCGTCATAGACCGTTCCTATATAAAATGGTTAAATTTTACAAATTGTTCTACAACAATTTAAGGTTTTAAAATTTTTATAAATTCCTCAATAATAGGGTGTTATATGCGTCAATATGTAATGCTGTTTGTCTGGCACTGCAGGGAATTAAAATGAACGGCAAACAGCCTTTAAAAAATTAATACACTGCAATACAACGCTTAAAGCCATTAAAAGGATTTAAAAGAATTACTTTTATGGTAACATATGGCGTCTAAATTAAATTAAATTTTTTTTATTGTATTCATACTGTCTTAGAGTACACTAAGCTCTACGCCTTATACGAACATGTTTTTGAACCTGGGAATATGGCGTTGCTTATTACTTATGAAATTTAAATCTTCTCTGATTTCTTTTGTAATTTTTGATTTATTAAGTAGCTTAGCAGTTTATATTGCTATTCTATTCAATATCATCCTTTACAATTTGTGTTACCATATATTTGGTTGCTCGTAAAAAGGGTTCATCGATCGAAATGGAAATTCGTATCTTAAATTTCAATGAAATTTCAATTGAAATTTATTTCTTTCTCTCCCGAATACATAAATTATTTCCATCATTCATGCGGGTGATGATGTCAATCATCGAAATTATATTTAATTTGACCAAATATTTAATTGCAAATGTTGTTGTTGTTGTTGTTGTTGTTGTTGTTGTTATTGAATGTGTGTGTGAATAATGTATGATGCCCAGTTCTCATTTCTCATTTTCTTGTTGTTGTGTATTCTTTTGTGTAAGTGATACCAAAAGGATATTGGGGCTTATTTCTTTATTTATTTCTTTTATTTTTTTTTTTTTTGAATTTCTTTGTTTTGTGATAATCAAGTTGTTTGACCTTTTTTTTGTTTCTTCCTTTTTTTAATGATTCTTCATTCTTCATAAATAATAAGGCAGGATTTTGTTTCAATATTGGAATGGGTTATTAAGGGAAATATTATATAGATGAGTCGTTTTTCAGGTCTTCATATCCTTAATTTAAATTAAAAAATAATGTTTTTGAGATATCATGACATGTCCACCCACACTCTATGGGTGAGCGCATCCTAACGTTCAATTTATCAATGACTCTGGTGCATAAATGAGGCTCAAATTGTCCGCTGACAATTTGACCTGACGTTCGCTGTGGCTTGTAGCTTAATTCGCATACATCTATGATTTAAAAAGTCCCAAAAGAAAAGCTCAAACGGGGTAAATAGCTCCACTAGTCCACCTAGCCAATAGCAATCATCTCAATGTGAGACGTATATGCCTTCAAACTAAGCGTATAGATCATCCATGTTGCTTGCGGCTGTGAAGGTGTTGTTTGTTGTTATTATCAGGTCATCCAATCAGGCCAAAAGAACTAGTATAGTGCTTTGACCATGATCATATCTTCAATGTAGTTCTTTAAGAAATATGGATCGATAACGCTGCCACCTTAGAATCCCACCCAAACTGTGACTTTTTAGGATTGCATTAGTCACATCAGAAATCGAACTGATCGCTGATGATGATTTTTCCATGGAAATTGAAGTCAACTGGTATTGGTGCACATGACTCGATCGTGCGACACCAACTGAGTAAGCACTATGAGATTTAAATGATTGCCTTGAAATCAACATGCCTTCAGGTCTGAGTGGTCAGAGAGTATCCCT
Organism: Sarcophaga bullata; assembly: GCA_005959815.1. Classification (NCBI taxonomy): domain Eukaryota; kingdom Metazoa; phylum Arthropoda; class Insecta; order Diptera; family Sarcophagidae; genus Sarcophaga; species Sarcophaga bullata. The sequence continues at coordinate 2,076 of QOCX01004964.1, read as the reverse complement.
TACACTGAGAATATCGCATCTGTTATCAAAGATGTCGTAGAAGGCAGTATTTCCCAATACCAACACACAATCGAAGTCGTCGTAGTTTAGTAGGTAGTGCTGTGAGGCAACGGTTCAGACTCGAGGTCAGACATCTCCAACAAATCCGAAATATAAAAATAATATTTCTTCGACGACTGACTACAGATTTCTGGCAAATACTTTGAGAGTAAATAAGATTGCCAGAATCTTCCGTTCAGAGTCGACTTTAAACTGTAAGTTCCATCACTCATGGATAAAAATTAACACACGAAACATAAGTGTTGTGAGAAGCTGGGTTGTAATCCAGACTGAAGGGTTGTAATGACAAATAATGTATGTGTGTAACACACGATTAGATATCAATTGGTGGTTTTTATTGACAATTTTTATAAAATTTTTTACCTTACAAACTGCAAACAGTGCCTTAGCTGCTAACCGTTGTCTGTAAAACATATGTAATGCTATGAAGGGGACAACTTTACGTTAAAAATCACCATGAATCTTAAACCTTTTCAGTTAATGCCAATAAGATTTAGGCTCTTGAAGTCCTTAAAGCAAATATCCATTACGAACATGAAATCGATGTAATGTATCGAAATCATCATGTTAGAAATCGATAAACTCCCTCTTATCTATTCTCCTCACTTTATTCTCGGAACTCTTTCAACTTAAGGATGAATAACCATGTTTAGTATAAATTTTGCTTCATAATATAAATGTTCATGTCATATTTCCCTTTTATTTATTGCAACAACTCAATTAAATTGTTTCAAAAAAATTAAACGAGATGGAAAATTAGGTCGGGAATTCACTATAAATTCCTTACATTTTAAGCTCACTTATGAAGAGGTAAAAGATTTTTGCACACAATTTTCTCTGTGATGATTTGTTGCTGTATTTTTCCTTTCAAATACCTGATTTTCTGAAAATTCTTCGTTATAAAATGCCCTAAAAAATTTAAAGCAAAAATATGCCAAGTAATGTTCAGATAATATTCTTATTTCGTGATAATTTACCACATGAGCAACAAGAATGTGAGTTTTTTTGTTGTATGCCATTTAAATGAGCAAAATAAAGCATAATAAAGCATGAGCATAACGAAGATAAAACATGCTCAACCATCATTTGATGCAGATGATTTAATTTAAGCCCTTAAGCTTTAAAATGGTAAAATTTCTTAAAAAACAATTAATGTTGCGTTATAACCTCTGATTAAATAAAACAGCCATCATACTGTTACTAACGGGGTGTGTAAATAATGGTCTTTTTAAAATTTACACACAAAATTATGTCTTATTTATTCATTTACTCTACACGATAGGTACTGTGTCATGTTTTATTTGTAAAAGCTTTTTATAGCTTTTCTTTAGATCGAGGTATCTGAAAAACGGTCCCCTGGACCAATATCTCGGAGTTGTCATACTAGAATCAAATATCAAATCAAAGATTATTCGGCAGTGGCTATTATGTAGTCGATAACATAGACCGGACCTGAATTCGGACCATTACAACCCTTCAGCCAGGATTATGGCCTAGTTTCTCACACCACTTATGTTGTGTGATTTTATTTTCTACATGAGTGCCGCCACCTACAGTTTAAAGTCGACTCCGAACGACAGATTTTTTGATAAACTTTTTCATGGCAATTTTATTTACCCTCAGAGTTTTTGCTAGAAATCTGCTGAGAGGAAGTCGCCGAAGAAATATTTTTTCATATTTCGTTTTTGATGTCTGATGAGGATTTGAACCCTGGACTTTCGTCTAATACGCCAACACACTACCTACTAGACTATGGCGACTATAATTCATGTACTCTCCACCTGAAATTCCGCTTTTGAAGTAATGGTCGAGAAAGGATTATTTATGAAGTCGCCGTAGTCTAGTAGGTAGTGTGTTAGATGTAAGATCATGGTCCAAACCCCAAGTCAGACATCTCCAACGAAACGAAGTATACAAAAATATTTCCTAGCCGACTTCCTCTCACTAGATTTCTGACAAAAACTCTGCGAGAGTAAACAAAAATGTTCATGAAAAGTTTCTCAAAAATTTGTTAAG
>QOCX01004963.1:0-13665 GCA_005959815.1 Sarcophaga bullata | reverse complement strand
CTTCAAATGTTCCAACATGTGTAATAAATTCATTAAAATTTTGTTCATTGTTTTTCTTTTTTTCCGAATTTCCGAATGGAATAATCAATGGAATATTATAGTTGAGTGTGACTAAAAATATCTACAAACGCATAAACGCACAGACACGTACTATATGCACATAAAATGATACTAATTTAAATATACTATACCCACGAATACATATAAATTAACCCATACACAAGCATGCATAAATTTAAACGTAGTATATGTACTGTGTGTGAAAATGTTTGAACATAAATTTCTACTTCTACTACGTCTTCTTGGTAGTCGTATATTTCAGTCTATAGGCGTAGATTAGACGTGTAATTACAAATTATTATCGCAAACTCAAACAAGCATAACTTACATACACACACACACACACACAAAATTACTATCGAATAATCAAGGTATAAAAAAAACCATCGAAAATCCAACAAAAGCAATATTAACTGGCATTACTTAAACTAAACCGTATGTACGAGTACGAGTACGAGTACACGATATTTGAACGATTTATTTGTAAAACGTTCCATAACGGCTTTGTTTTCAATATAAACACCTACACACACAACCATATCTATACACACTCTGCTACGTATCTACGTTTAATTATTTATGCTTGCGAAACTTAACCAAACGCTATTTAATGTTGGCATGTAAAAGTATTCCAATCTTCTATTCTATTTCGATCTCATTCTATGCGATACCGCTACCATACCATTGACATGTTATCGCCCGTTTTTTAAGTCATCCTATAAAAGGGTTTTCTTTTCGTCTGCTTTTTATGCCATCAATAAGCGAAAGAATGAATGGAACTGAATATCGAACATAGAATTAATAAATGCAAGTTAAAGGCGTTCATGCGAAAAACAGCCTAAAATACAAAATTTTACTATGAACCATACGGCAATATTATCACCGTAAGGAACTTAATAATGACTTTCAGTGCTCATACTGATGTAGCTTTAGTGTGGCAGTCGTTTTTTGAGATTGCCGTTAACCACAGTATATTGTACAAGAGATAAAGATCGTCCGCTTAACCCCTTTTTACTGATCACCGTTAACGTCGTGTGGCAATGTACCATTAACAATCCTAGATGGTTGCCATCTAAAGTTTGGCCACCAGTTTAATAGATTAATTGGTAGATCGCATATTTTAAGTTTGACGTGACGGGAGTGTGCTTTAATATTAAATATGGAAACTTTAAGGGTACGAAAGGATATAAATGTAACGCAAATCATGTCCATTCAGCATATCTCTACATATGGTTGCAGGTCCTTAGTTCATATTCAAACAATATTCACTATTCTTCAAAGATTTTTCGTGTAGTCCTGTAATAATTCCCCTACGATGGGCCCATTCACATTTTGATAGGGATCTGTTTAAAGTCTTCGCAGGGGGCTTAGAGAGATCAGCAATCGGTGCAGAAAATTAGCTGCAGATTAAAAAATCAGTTGAGTATTGTACAATCCGATGTTTCCGAAATTTTCATGGCAGTTAAGCGTTTAAAGTATTACCGGGAAAATGGAGCTCATCCACCCTGATTAATTAATGTTGGATTATCACTCCTAGACACTCTAGAGTCACTCTGATCTGGTTAATTGGTCGCACGTAAAATGACAAAAATCCAATATCTGCTTAAAACGGGCGCTAAACTACCTATTACAGTCATTACATTACGTGATTAGTCTACATTACTTGTGCTATCTGACCGCTCTATAATCGTTGATCTTTTGCTTTAAACAATATGTTAACAAGTCATCATCCTATCGTTGCTCAAGCAATAGGTCTTCTGTAGCTAATGTGCTTGATCTGAGAAATACAGTTTAAAATTTTAAAATCAAAACGTATTCAATTTGAAGTGACAGAAAAAATCACACCAAAGTTTCTCATCATAACATCGAATAGACTTTCCAAAAATGTGTTGTTCCTAGACAATGACAGGTGGCAACATCATGATATTTTTATGTTTTACGGTAGCGTTAATACCTGCTTAGCTGTCAAAATAATATTAATATCAAGAAGGGTCAAGGAGGGGGATTACGAAATTAAAATTTTTTACGCCTTGCTTTAAGTCTCGGACTGTACTAAATTTTGTATCACAATGTGTCAAAGAAGCTTTCTTATTGTAGTAACAGCAATAGAAAACTTTTGTAACAACCTTTCTAATACAATCTAGTTCGAACCAAGTTATCTTATGTGAGGCTAACCAACGGTACTCAAATACTATTGTTAGCAACGGTACTCAAATTCTATTGTTGATCTGCAAATGATTTTGTATTCCAAAGAAAAATTAATAATTTTTTTTTTATTTTTTTCTTTTTCATTTCAGGAAACTCAGAAGAAAGGTTGTCGGTATTCGGACATAATTTTGTTGCAGTACTAGGTACGTAAAAAATAATCAAAACGTAAAGGTTTAACTCTATGTTAACATTATAACCTATTATTTTTAAAGGATATTCTACTCTTCAATAAACATTTTGCGAATTCAGTTCAGTAGTGTTTAACCAAAATTTTTATTTTGACTTCTATCCTTTATTGTAAAATTAATTGCAAAATACTTTATTTTTCGATACACACGTGACTCAGATTTTTTGTATTCCTAATTTCAATGATGGAAAGATATTTATAAGTTTCCAAAAGAGGTTTGGTTTACCAATGTCATATAGTTTCAGGATCTACATCTTCTCGACATATAAAAGTATGAATTAAAACTCTATGAAACTCGACCCGAATGATTGAGAATGATCGTATTGCCTCTATATTCAGTTTTCTTTTTTTGAGCCTTCTGATTTTCTATTACTATTCGGATTCATTTGGTTGCAGTAATATCGAGTTTTATCCTATAATAAATATATTCGCCAGATCATGCTATGTCAAAAGATGTACCATATTTACAATAATAATTATCCGCAGAAGTAATGATCGCTTATGACACTAGATAGGGTTACAACTCTTTATTATTTAACAAGCGCTTAAAATCAAGAAAAAATAAGTAAACAATACCAGCAGATAACAACAAAATACCCACATCGAACGGTACACAAAATATCACAAACAAAAACGTTTGTCTAAGGGATCCCTCCAAGTACTAAGTTCCATATTTGGGACGCTCACATTTATGTAGAACAATACGATGAGAGTCTAATACAATATCTAAACAATTATATTCTCTTTTTTCCTTATTCATTTTCAACACAATGCAGTGCATGAGCAAAAACCTTTTAATGCTCTGGAAAGTTCATTTAACAATTATTCCAATGGAATTGAAGTGTCTACATGCATACATACACAATTGGTCATTACAACCCTTCAGTCAGTATTACTACCTACCTTCTCACACCACTTACAGTTTAAAGTCGATTCCGAACGACACATTTTTTTGAGAACTTTTCTTCTGTATGTTAATTTTATACACGAGAAGTATGAACTACACTTTAAAGTAGACTCCTAATGAGAAGTGATGGAAGTGAAACTCTCAGAGGTTTACCCTGAAATCTGCTCAGGGAAAGCCATTGAATAAATATGTTTTGCTGAAAATGTCTGACCAAGGGTTTGAACCGTGGCCTAGACGTGAGACCAACACACTACATACTAGACCAGGGCGACGTAACATACTGGTACGCGGAGCAAATCAAACAAATCAAAAAACAAGACAAACAGACAACAACAAAGTACACATATCAAACGGTTCATATAATTTCATATACCATTACTCAACTCAAAATGAACGGCTTTTGTTAGGACAGTATTTCCTAAATTTCTTCTAATTTCGTAGAGCTTATAAATTCGTAGGAGCACTCAGTTGGTGATGGTCTTGTATCTAATATAATATTTATAAACATCAATAAAATAATAATTCATTTAATTTCTCTTTACAATCCCTGTGTATATTTTATCAGTTTCGACCTCAAGATTTTGATTAATCTAGACTTTATAAATTTCAAAGTCTTTATATTTTCTCAGTGCCTCGTGCCTAGGGAACCCTGAAATTTTTTATTTCTTATTTTGAAAACATAACATAATTTTAATACTTCATTATAATTGAAGCTATTTTATATTCTTAAGGAAACTTTAAACAAACCAAAAATTTAACCTTTAAATATTAATGATGTGCCTTACATTTTAATTAAGATTTTAAAACAATTCACATACAATTTTATTGTGCAAAATTTAAGCTAAAACATTTATATTCGAATATGATATTTTCAAAATTGCTTTAACTATTGAAATACGTTTAAAATTTAAAAACAATTAATTACTTTGCATATGTCATGCTCTGAAATATGCTCTCTTATGACTCTTAACTCTGCAACTAAATCATCAAAATTCTCGCTGTTAAGACCTTTTTCCTATCAATGTTTCTAATTCAGTGTACTCATCTGCAATTCAGTTTTTTCTATCTAAAAATTCATCTTCTTTGCATAATTTTGCCTTTAAAGAAAAGATAATATTTGACATTCAATATGAGGTTTTTTTCCGAAGCAATTTTACCATGCATTGCAATGCTTCTTGAAGCAGCAACTAAAGCCAACCAACCAGCCAGCCAGCCAGCCAGCTAAGCAGTCAGGTAGTATTGAAGATAAACTTTATTTTTTGGTTCGTTGTAATTCCATGCCATACTGGTTGTGACTTGTCTCCATTGACTAGAAATTTTAAAATATTTTATTGCTTTAAAAATAAAATAAATATTTCCTTTCTTTTTTTTTTGTTTTTTGTTTGTAAATGTTAAAAATTTATAAGATAATGCCAATTGTGTGGTAAAATCAAATCGTTTAACAATTTCAAATTATTTTATATTTTGTAGACAAATATTTTGTAAACTTTTTTTTAGAATTTTAAACCAAATCAAATCCAGACATTCTTTTGAATTTCAATAAAATACATGCTTATTGAAGAGTATTATTTTTCTATGAAGAATTTTGTAATGCCCTAAACTCGAATTGAATTTCCATTGAAATAAACTAACAATAGATTATTTTAAACGCAATAAAAAATATGTGTTTATTGATAAGACTCTTTCAGGAAATTATTCCAAGTATTGCCAAAATTTTCTCATCCTTTCATCTTTCTGGCCATTATAACCTTCAGTCAGGATTACGACCTAGTTTCTTACACCACTTGTGTTGTGTTTGTTAATTTTATACATGAGTTGCGGTACATTACTGTTTAAAGCCGACTCCGAACTGCAGATCTTTGAGAAACTTTTCATGGCAATTTTATTTACTCTCAGAGTTTTTGCCAGCTGTTAAGGATGAAGTCACCTGTATAGTATATTTATTTTCTATCGTTATGTTCGAGGTTATTTCTGAATCTTGACTCTTGCATTCTAATTACCGCATACTATTCTATCTATTTTTCTATCTACGTGCTGATAATTCATATAACCTATGTATGCAGATCTTTCAACTTCCTATGGCATTTATGCTCTGAGTTTGACAGATGTTTGATGTTTTCTGTATGGTGATATGTGGAAGGTATCGGCTTGATTAAGATCTTACAGAAGACTGAGACTGAGAGGAAGACGCTGAAAGAAATATTTTTCGTATTTTATTTTTTTCGACAAGTCTGAGCAGAGGTTTGAACCACCGAATCTCATCTAGTGAAGACGTGAACACACCAGCTACTAGGCAACAGGGATTTAGAATATGTTAGGAAAACAACTTCGTCCTTTGAGGCCTTCATATGAGAAGTTTGTTTATTAAACAGACCATGTAACATCGAACACAGTAAATGTCAATCGAAAGACATAATACGTGCTTAGAATAGAATTTCCCATTCGCGTACTTTGTCATACACAGGAATTACTTTTTCACAACTCGGCCATATTGTTGTCATTTTTCACGCAGTACTTAGCTCAGTTGCCTCAATTTAATTCGATAACATTCATCAGCAATGGTTTCAGCAGCTCATAATAGAAACAGAATAGCGGCCTGGTGCCATTAATCCTGCAACATAAGTTACGCAGCTCAAATATTCATTGAACACAGGAATGCAACCGGACAGTCGCCAAGGTTTTTAGATTGCTGTCATGAATCGATTTTTCATTACCCATCACGATGAAGATGAAGGAAGCCCTTCAGGGGATTCCCCTATTCATGCAGTGCATTGTATTGGACATACAGCACATACAGTATATAGAAGAAAGGAATGAAGGCGTAATGTGCAGCAAATTTTTTTGCTATGGCCAGTGTATTACATATTTTCGTCACTTTTTTCGAGAATTACTTTTTAGTAATAATTCTCTCTTTCTATTTGCTATTACGAGTAATCATTATAACGAATTATGAATTATACTCAACGCATGCCATCGCTGTAAACGGCTTGATAGCTGTTATTACACTAGAGCAAGCTGTTATTAAGTTTCTTATTACTTATGGATCCTGATTGCACAATGCCTCTATTGAAACATGTTAGAAGGGGTCTTGTCTTCAATAACGTGATGTGATCTTCTACACCGAAATGACCCTCTAGAAAGTGACAAGACCTATACGACATGTTGTCCTACTTAAATCAGTGTCTATAATACATACATACATAATTGGTTATTACAACCCCTCATTCTGGATTACAACCTAGTTTCTCTCACCACTCATGTTGTGTGTGTTAATTTTATCTATAAATGGCGGGACCTACAGTGGAGAAACTTTTCATGAAAATTTAATTAGTTTTTGCCAGAAATCTGTGAAGAGAAGCATCAGAAGAAATATTTTTTTCATATTTTAGTTTTGATGTCTGACCTGGGGCCTTATATGATCAGACGTCTAATAAGTCAACACACTGCCTATTTGACCACGACGACTTGTTATTCTAATTTGCTGTTTATATTGTACGTGACATGTAAGAATTCAGCAGTAGGAGCGTTTCGTTTACGGATAGTGCCGGTTGTAATTGTATCTTGAGTTGGTCTCTTGACAGGGATAGAGATGCAAATCGAAATGCATAAAATACCAAAATATCCCATAATGATCTATAAGCTATGTTCAACACTATTGAATTGACAAACGCTTATTATCCATTACATTTTCTCTAACAGTATCGATTGATTTTTTTGCTTTACTATGCACGCATCTTTAATTCTTTCATAATCTTCAAATTTATTTATTATCTCGCAATTCCTTACACAGCTGGACAATATGCCGGGCACTATAAGTGTTCGTGTTTGAAATACCAGTTTTTTTATTTACTAAATACATGCTGTCTCGGATATGAACAAGCCGATACATTTGAAAATATGTTGATTTCAGCGAAAATCACAGTGAACTTTTATGGCCCGAGCATTAACAGCTTTCGATTTCATACTATTTGCACCATCCGTTGTTACAGATGTCGTGTTATTAACGACTATCTAATGAGTCAACAAGCAACTTTGGGTGTTTGACGCATAACTCCTGCCGTAGAGTGTCTGTAAATCAGATGCGAGTGTGTCACTAACACTAAGACAATTTCAAAGAGCTTGTTGACCGGTCACAGTAATATGAATGCATTATCGTGCCATCAAAAGAGCAGATAGGATTTGGAAGTTAAGCAGTGAACGATCATTAAGAAAAAAAGTTTTAGATGAAGATAGAACAGACGGTGTGTAACCCTCTAAGTTCAGATCTAATTTTTCGGATGCGAAACAATTGTCTTCTTTTTAACATGAAATATATCTCCTTTAAAGCCTTTTTCTTAAACGAAATAATTTTTAAAGCCTTAATTTCAATGTTTAAATAAATTTCTTAAATTGAAAGCACATTGCTAAGCTCCTCACTCATTAACTGTAATTTTCTTAATTTAAAATTCTTTGGGGATCTCTAAGTGAAGACAACAAATTTATTTGACACGACAATGAAGCTGGCAATCATAACGATTCGTAAATAAAAAGTGTTAAACAGTGTTTAATTATCGATTTTAATTGTCATGACTTTCAATTTACAAAAAAAAAAACGATGAAAACTGTATTTCTCTTCATTATTCAATAGCACGTGATTAACTCTACATAAACCAAATGCCATAGACAGACAACCAGTCATTAATTAAACCAGTTTAGTTAGCGACTTCTTTTAGTGTCGCATTATTTAATTAGAAGAGTGGAACATTCATTTTCTAACATATTTAATGGGTTAAACTTTAATTTAAATATTGTTATTTATAACATTGTATTATTAAATATTTATTACTTGTATTGTTTAAATTAATTGTTCAATTATTTTATTTCATTAGGGAGAACAAATTTTCAAAATTTGTTTTTTTATGTTTATGTTATGTTATGAGTTAAATTCATATGAATTCCTTTTAATTTTTTCTTTTTCTATAAAAAAAAAGTTAATTTCATTTTAATTTTTTATATTTATAACAAAATCAAATAATTAAACAACTGGGGATTCTGAAACTAGTTTTTAAGCATGTGGCTCAGTTAAAGTCAACGCTAATTTAATTGCGGTGATAAGCGGTGTCTCCAGAAGACATACCTAATGCGAGGTCACTCGCATTATTCTCGAAAACAAAACCATTATTATTGTTATCGTTTGCCCCAGTGATAAGTTTCAAAGTAAAATACCTGCATTGTATAATCAAATCATATAGATCGTTTAATAATTCTTCAAATTGTTTGCGACTATACGGTTCAATGATGAATTTCTTGTTATCATTTATTGTCTATGAGGCTCATGATAAACAATTTTATTTTGCAAAATATTTATTCCAAAGAATTTTGTATCATGACTTTATTCGATAAACTTATCAAAATATTTAACAATATTGATTAACTCTTTATACAAAAAAAAATTAAAATCAAAAAAGGAATTATTGCGTTATATTCTTACTTCAAGGAATAATTCAATAATAAAAACAAATATTTTTAAGTGTTGATTCATATCATCGTTATAATAACTTTTCCACCATTTTGATGGAAATAGTTGTATTGCCGTCGTCCTTAATTAAACTTATTTCAATCGCTTCTAACACCACTTATGTTGTGTGTGTTAATTTCGTATATGAGTGATGGACCCACAGTTTAAATTCGACTTAGTACGACAGATTTTTGAGACACTTTTCATGGCAATTTCATTATCCTCACAGTTTTTCAGAAGAAGTCATTGAAGAAATAGTTTTTTTATTTCGTTTTGTTGAAGATGTCAAGGCAGGGGTTCGGACAGGGCCTCAAATCTAATATACGGCTGCAACTTTATTAGTTTTTGCCCTCAGAGAAGAAACTTTAGGTTAGGTTAGAGTACGTGTACTAAGTACAGTACCCAGAGATCAAGTTGACCCATTGTACACAATCATCCTTAAGAAGAAGGTGTGGACAGGGGAGGGATGGAAAAAGAAGAGGAGGTAGGAAAGGAGGAATAGGAAGCGGAGGAACTACACAGAACAACAAACAGAAAACACACAAGGTGGAGCGCGACTACACTAATTAAGTCCTAGCACCTCTCAGCTAGCTTCACCTAATAACGAATCTATGGAAAGCTTTGATGTCCACTCTCGACACAGAATTCAAACCTACAAAGAAGCCCTTGCCAATGGTATTCAACTTTAATCTACTAAGGGCTGGACAGTTACAGAGGAGGTGTTCGGTAGTTCCAACTCCTACTCATCGCAACATACCATGCAATAATCCGGCTAGGATCTATTTCAGATCCTTGTCAGCAACCCGATTTCGCAGTGTCTCATAATAAAACCATTAACCAACCTTAAGCTGGCCTTATCTAAGCCCAGCATCCAACCTGTTCTAACACTGTCTATAGAAGGCCACTTAGAAACATAACAATCCGATCCTTTCCCCCACTGACCCATCCATTGATGAGGCCGTAGAGGTAGCAAATTGGTGGATCAGAAAGCGAATCTAACAAAATCTTTAACTTGGTCACATAACTTACACAACGAATATTTGGTCAGAGAGAAGGAAAAATATTTTCTCATTAAAAAAAATTGTGATTGTTTTTAATTTTTTATTGGACTGCAAAGAAGTCATATAACGATTAAGTATCCGCCACAGATATTAGACTTTTCATGGAATTTTCCAGAGATTTACAAAAAAAAAAAAAATACACGGCGTTAAATTGCATCTGAATATCGTTGCTGAAATAAATCGATTGTTGCAGATTCAGTAAGGAAAGTGGAGCCACTTTCTAAAACCACTTGTTGTGCAGATAAATATGTCCATGGTCTTGGAATTTTTAAAATTAAGCAATAAGTTACGCACCATTACACCTCATACATGTTCAAAGAGATCGTTACCTCTAGTATGTTGCTTGATACAGGAAGCCAACCACATACTAGCGCAAACGATACACTGTGCTAGATCAATAACGTGAGAGTCGTTGGTTCAAGACTTTGGTCTGATTCACTACAGCTCGTAATAAATGTATTATACAGTGGCAGCAAAAAGTCTCGGTAACCCAATACACTTTAATAATTTTAATGAATTTTAAGCAATAATTTATAAAAACAATTGAGGTTTTTAAAGGACTTTGGTAGGCAAATTGCATCTCCACACTATTAGCAGTATGATTACTGTTTAAAACTCATGAAATTGGTATAATATGTTAGGGTAACTTAAATTTTTAATGCCCATTGCAATTTGTAAATAACAAATAAATCTTTCAGCATAGTCGTCTTATATAGTTTTTCCGATATTTCTCCGGATACTTTATCCTTTTCAAATCATTAAAAAATATTTGTTTGTAAGATGATTAACATGCTCCATTAACAAATTACTTTTAGAATGAAATCGGGCGCAAGAAAAGAATGTAAGTTCAGCATCATCGCTTATTTCTTCACAGTGAATGCAAACCGCGACTCTGGCTTTGTTTTGCTTTACGAAAATAACAGTGCTATGAACTGAAATAGAAAATAATTAACTCCCCCTCAGTATCTTTGAATCCACCTTTTCATGCTGAGAAAAAGTTTAGTCTTCCATAGTTTCTGCACTTCATTTACAATATCATCATTGTATGTTATCAGATCTTTGATTTGGTACACTGAGAGAGAAATTTGTGTATTTTGTTAATAACGAGGTCTGCGATGCTTCAATCTGTGCGGTTCATTGAAGCAACTTTGTGTGCCACTCTCCAGATGTCATACATTTTTCTTGCTCTGTGTTGAGCTGCCAATATGTATGTGACATTGAACCCATTAACATCACCGTCAGCTACGCTGCCCTAGGGGACAATTCCTGTGTTTAGTCCCAGTAGATAAGTTTGATGTTGAGCCTATACTCAGACTAGAGACATATCACTTAGGTGCATTGATTTCAAGAGGAATGGAACTGAACATAACCTTAGATTTGTTCTTTGCTTTTTTATGCTTCATCTATGCCGCACTCTGAAGTGCTATCTTTCCTTAGGTTTATTTTCTATTCGCAAACTCATGAAAATAACTGGATAGCCAAAGATTTTCCAATACAGAAGGCGTTAATGAAATAAATTAAATTCAAATATCTCAGAGAAGATCTAAGAGAGATACTAACAGTATTAATGGAAAATTATCATCCATTTTATATGCTTTCAACTCCTGGTCAAAACTTTTACAAAGTATTTAAGCAGAAAAAAAATTTTTTTTAAGGAAAACATGATTTCCATTAAATTTTACACTATTTTCGATTTTGTTTATTACGAGATATTTTTATAAATAATTTTACATTGAACTTTAGTTATAAAACATCCATAAAACACTCACTCGGATGCTTGTTTGCAATAAAAATTGAAAGTTTTAACATTTTTTTGTGTGAAATTTAACAAAAAAAAAATAATAATAATAATAAATAAAGGACTAGAAAACAATAAGAAACAAAAAATTACAAATAAATTAATTAAACATTCACCAGCTGAATTTCCACACTTTTGTGAACATTTTGTTTTTTTTCCCATCTTCGTCTGTAGATATGAAATTTTTATTTCGCGAATATTTTTTTTTAATAAAATATATTAAATAAACAGTGAAATGTAAAAAATAAATATTAACATGCCTCCTTACATGATATAAAATAAATAACGAATAATAGTAATAAAAAACACCCACACACACACACACACACACACATACATAATATTTATTAAAGATTTTATAAATGTAACAAATCAATATTAATGTACAACAAAAACAAGCAAAGAAAAGTGTAGAGTTAACCTAACGCCTACGGTTAGTTACAGAATGACCAACTGGTAACTTATTTAATCACATAAATAGTGCGTTTCAAAAAATATGGCCGCTTAAAAAAAATTTTTTTTTTATTTGGAAGAGTTGACCTACAAGGTAAACGTTAAAACCGAATGTATACATACCTATATAATTGGTTATTACAACCCTCCAATCAGAATTACGACCTAGCTTCTCAGACCATTTATGTTGAATGTGTGTTAATTTTATACAGTAATGACGGTGTCTCCGAACGACAGACTTTTGAGAAACATTTTCATGACAATTTCATTTATTCTCATTGTTCTTGCCAGATTTCTTGTTCTTGCTGAGAGAATGTCACCGATGAAATATTTTTTCATATTTCATTTTGTTCGAGAACCGTGGTCTCACATCTAATCTACGGCAAATACGGACTCTCCAAAAAAAAAAAAAAAAAAAAAAAAAAAAAAAAAAGATTACTTCCAAAGGTAGTCATTGAAACACATGACATTATGATTGTTATCAATACCATCTCGGGATCCTGAACTTTCCCATTAGCTGAACCTACCTATATCATTCTATAAGTTTAGGCATGGGCTTCGGCATGGATTACGTGATATTCAAAACAACAATTAGGAATACGTGTTTATTTTGTTTTGTTCTTCTAAAGCAAAGAGATTAAATTTAAGGCGTAGAATAGTCTGGAAACCGTAGTAAATCTTCGAAATTTGTTTTAAAGGAGCCTAGTATAATACAACCTTAGCTCTTAAAGTCTTCGTGGTAGACGACAATCAATTTGAAAACGGTGTTGTCTGGCGCAGTTGAAGTGTGTGAAGTCCTACAAGTAGCATAGGACCATCATAAATTTATTTCAAGCGAACTTATCTAATGCCAATGTTCTTATTTCATTACTGTTTTGACTTCAAAATTTGCTATGCCCAGTGTGTGATGATTTGTCTCATCTGCCTTAAGGATTCTATTTAATAACGTGCCTTATGAAATCTTCACCGGGTTTCAGTGGGTTGCTATGCTATTTTACTTTTTGAGGTTATATATAGCTAAGAAACCATATCGTTTTATTAAATATTTGCTGGTCAAAATCGTTCGTCTATAAAACAAGACTAGATTTACTTCTGTCGGGTCTTCACCATTATGGGGAAAGTCATGCCGTTCAACCGTCCGCCACGACTTGGCTAAGAAAACACCTGAAGAAAAATTCTAACGGAATCAAATAATACCATCTCTGTGACTACTTTACATAACCTGGACGCGAGATGACCATGCCTAAAATTCGCAGGTTCAGAATATCCAATGTGACATGAGCTGTGTGGCAGTAGCGCTTGTTGAAAGCTTGCCTTTGGTGTCCAGATCATCAAATTCAGGTTAAAGTAATTGGTATTCATTACAGTGTTGGTCTTGCCAAAGTCGTTCTCAAAAAAGTATAAACTGATGAATCACTCCACCAGCCTAAAATCCACACCAAACATATTTCGTGCATATTTCGGAATTCTTGGATCTCATGTGGATTGGCATCA
>QOCX01004962.1:0-10995 GCA_005959815.1 Sarcophaga bullata | reverse complement strand
TTCCATGGCGTTGTGAATGACCAGACTGCTTTCATTGCTTTCTCTCTTATTCAGAATCATATAACGTCTACGTCTATAGCTCAAAAGGAAATCTGATTTCATATAATTAAAGAATCCTTGGTAGAGTTCAACGATTTTCTTTGATATTTTCACTGGAAACATCGTTTTCCAAATTCAAAAATAAAAGAATGTCACCGTACTTGAACTAAGTTTTGCATCTCGATGTCGTTTAAAAATCAATGGTAATATATCAGACCAAGAGAGAAGCACTTCAAACAGTAGTTGGATGATACCTTTCTGAATCACGGTGCGCAGCGCAGATCAATTTGTGAGGTTCGTAAAGAGAAGGCACCAGCAAACTGCCTTCTCAGGACCTAAAAAGGCAATAGTAGGCACAGTCAAAAACTTTTGTTAACGCTTATCTATCCCCATAAGAAGAACCAATTTACAGGTCCATAACGTCGATTCCCACGTCCAGAAATAGCCTGAGATTTGTAACGGCGGTCTTTTGAACAGAGCAGATGTAGACCGTCGAAAGTACACGTGCTGTGAAAGGGGAATCGTCTCGGAACCCAACAGTATCGATTCTGAGATGATGTTAAACACAACCAGTGCGAACATGCATTCCACGAAAGCAACTTATCAGATATCAGATGGTGGTGAGCATTAAATTGTTGTTGCTGACACTGCGAAGCATTCTGTGTTTTATAAAGACAGTACAATAGATTGTATGGTCATCATATGGCAACCAATCTATGACAATAATAACAATCCGCCTGCCAGGAATCAAAAACTAGAAGCGACTTTATCTAATGTAAACGATTTGCACTTGAACGCAACTCATGAAGCAGGACAAAAATTTTGATGCCTTCATTTTAAAGTCCTTCCACGCTCTGGGAAAAGTATCAGCATTTTGTCATTCCAGGGGATAGGAATTCTGCAATCAATTTAGGGTGTACCCACATATTGCATCATTTATTACTGAATCATTAAAAGTGTCCTGTTCATTGAATAATCTTCTCCTGCTTATCGAAATCCCTCATATCGTATGATTAATCTTAATTATGATTTTCCTGCAATTCAGTATTTAAAGGTTCCTTAAGATTTGGACTTAAAGAAGTCAATTAACCTGTCATAGCCATGGATTTGGAACGAAAAAAATTTGTTTTTTATTCACAATTTCATTTTCCATGTTTTATTTTCAAAAAAACTTGTTAAGGCCTTGAACTTTTTTCAGTTTGAATTTCTTCCTGTACGTACGTCTTTGCTACTTAAATAGGAATCTTTTTCTTTTTTTGGTTTCTTGTAATTATCCTGGCTCTCTTAATTGGTATCAGTTGTTTAAGTACTATGCCAGTTTATGGTTGCTGCTGCTGTCTTATTTTATGAAATTGCACCAAAAGGCAGTCAAGTGCTTAAGCATTTTGTCCATGTTAAGAAAATACATAGAACTATATACGGCACTATTTTATATACACACACACACACAGAGAGAGAAAGAAACACAACTACCGCTTAGGGATAAATTAACTACCACATAATGTTAAAGACTTTCTGCAGGACTAGGAACCAACCAACAAGCCACTAACACGACACCAACACCACACATACGCGAACCTCAATGCAGCAGGTGTTTTTTCCGGTTAAAATTATGAATACATACACCCATCCATACATCTCCCGTTGATTGTGTGTGTGTTTGCACTGCAGAAAAGTGAACAGGATACAATGTAGCCAAAATGTCTTGATTTTTAATGATACCAACATTGGTGCAGGATTTTATACCAGAAACTGAAACATTTTTAAGCCACTAGTGAATGTAAGACAAGGCAAGACAAGACAAGACAAGACAAGAAACATATATTGTTGTTGTGGCTATAATACTAAGGAAACTAAAATACAAAGGAACTGTTGGTGGTGGCCTGGTTTTATTGTTGCATGCATGTGCTGCAGTTTACTTAAATAATTATAAAGTGCAGCAGGTAATAAAAAACAAAAAGAATTCAAAGCAAAATATTTAAGCTTCAAATAAAACCAAGGATTTTATGGTTACTTATGAAGACTGTAATAAAAAATAGCTGCTTAAAAGAAGGTTCCCATTTTGTAGCTACTAACTTTTAAAGAGGAGGAAAGTTATTAGCTTAAAGTCTGTAATAACATATTAAAGCGATTTAAATAATTAAAATCCTATTTCAGTTGCAACAACCATTCAAGCCAATAAATCACTTGCATACCTCGACAATTATCCTTTAAAGATTTCAGGGGCTTTTATTAAATACTTGCAATACCTCGACAATTATCCTTTAAAGGCATTGGCTTTTTTATTAAATACTCGCTCTCTCTCTCTCTTCTATAAACTCTCTCACATAAATCTCTGGCTAGATATCCTTGCTGCTGTCTTGCTCTTTGGCAATTTGTATTTTTGGCTTAGGCTTTAAATTAGTCTAAGAGGAGGGTATTTAACTGGCTTTAAGCCAATAAAAATCAAGTACAAAAAAGAAAGCAAAGACCAGAAAAAAATATAGGAAATAAATAACATTCTCCATGAAAAAAACTGTGTACAAAGGATATACCTTTTTTACCATCAGCAGCACAAAAAGGATCACTGTAAAGAAAAGTAGCAATAAAAACATATAAAAAGCTAAGGTAAATTGCTTTTGATGTTGCTAAATCCTGCTAAATTGATTTAAGGTCTTAGCTAAGCTCCGCAGAAAGGATATGGGCCAAGGCAAAGGGAATGCTAGAAATTGGAATTGGCATAGAAGTATAGGATTTAAAGAAAATATTACAAGTTCAGGTATATAACTGTAAAGCTTAATAATTTGGAAAGTTTTCTTATCGTGGTTAAGGAGTAATTATAATAGCAATACTAATTAATAATAGCAATTAACAATAGCAAAAATCCAGATTTTAACTATTTAGTTCAGTCAGAAGCGAATCTTCTTTTGCCGTAAATCATCGTATCTGCTCTGTAGTATCCAAAAACAATACAAAAGATTAATTTTTTACAAGGATTTGGTACTCTGAAGACACAATTATTATCTTATACTCTCGACTATCTCTCTGAGTTCTGCAAAGCTTCTGCTGGAGATGTAGGTCTAAAGGAGGAGAAATTTAAACTATTTTTCCCTTCATCTTATGTGTTCTGGCCCACTCTTGTCTTGAAGAAACTGAGGTTTATGACCTCTAAATATCTACATCGTTAACCGAGGTTTCTAATACAAAGACTGTTGCAATAGGCAACGATTTTTTTTTTTTTTTTTTGATGATATGTGTTGCGCTCTGGGGCACTTGTTGATCTCCGTGCAGAATTAATTGTGGTATCACAAATGGACATAAATGCTAGCTTAGGGTGGGGTCCGCCTTTCCTTCGAGGGTTACAGCGCACCTAAACCTTTACACAATAACCCAAAGTTTGTTCGTAAAGAGACTGTGTTATTAAGTTCTAGTTTCCTCCCTGAAGAGTTTTAAGTCCTCTTCTTTCACTGTTCCATTCATTTTTCTGTGGATTGTTCTTAAGATTATTTTCCATTTCTGCTTTATTACACAAGTTCTTTGTTTCTTTCTTATACTGGTGCAATATATTCTAAAATTGCCTTTAAGATAATCATTTCCCAAAACACTCCATGCTCCTTCCCTGTCTCACAACCTCACATCCCCACCTGAAGTGAAAGACTTGCTTTGAAAGACAATAGGTAGTGTAAGAATTTTTTCCCGAAACTAACATACAGTATGTCGGTGAATGTGCACCGCCTTTTTTTGTAGGTTGCACTTTCCCATATTCCTTTGCAGGGCCCATTGCTTTCTGCAATTACTTGGTCCGGGTAGCTTGAGATAGCTTGACACACGATGCATATAATTAGGAGAAACATTCAGAGGCTATTCGTGTGTGTACAATAATTCACATTTTTTTAGCGCGTAAACTAAAGACCAATATATATTTTACTTTAGAAAAATATCCTCCCAGCATAGGTTTCAATATCACATCTAGTTTCCATATTCGCATGGCGGGAGACTCGTTTCCTTTAAACATTACGACCCAAGGCACTTTGGGAACAGCATATTCCATTTTGTTTATGAAGAAGTTCAAACACTTTTTCTCTCACGTTTACCAACATTCAGCTTTCCCGCGCCATATTTCCCAGTTCAGTTCATGATACAGTTGCCCTATGAGTAGGCGAATTTCCCCCTGAATATTGGGTTTGTAGATAAATGATTCGTTTTCTTTTTTTGAAATGACTGACCTGGGCTTGACCGATGGGCCAAATTAATTCCAGCTCTAGAAAAAAAATCTTCCGTTCATATAACTTCCCTATGGGTAGGGCGATTTCCCCTGAATATTGATTGTAATAAATACTTCGTTTATTTTTTTTTTTTTTTTGGAAATGAACTCTGGACCTAGGACTTGAACGGCAACCTTATATTCAATAAGCCAAAATGATTACTAGATATACGGGTCTTGGGTAGAAATAAACAATACACATCGTATGTATGGCACGGGTGACTCAAAGTCCATTTGGTGATCCTCAACCACATGCACAAAAAGCGGCGAAGTGTTTATTAATGATTTAGGACACCTAATTTCTATTTGATTCAGTTTAAGGACACCTGGCCAAGAATGTGGCTTGTGTTTCAGTAGTTGTGTAGCTCAGGACATTCTGTAATATTTTCAAAGAGCCTATCGTCTGCTCCTTAGAAATAAGTGTTCTGACATTTGGTCGTCAGTAGCTCGATTCATTCGTGGTATTGAAATTTCTTTCTTGCAGAAGTTTTTCTGGTCCTTCCATAACCCATTATCATTGTTTTAGATAGGAAACTATATCCTATAAATTCCTTGCTTACAATTGCAATTGATTGAAGAAAATGGTCCAGTAGAGTAAAATATCCTTTGAATATTGGTTGATAATAAAAAAGGACAAAAGAAATTTAAATTCAAAACAGTTTTTTTTTATTAAGTTATGGGAGGTTGTTGATATCAAATACTTTTTTTTTTTCTTCGAACATTGCCCTCCTCTTTAAAAACGTTCCAGTAACTTAAACATTGTTAATTAACCGAAAGTAGCTTAATACAAATTTTAATTAACTGTGCCAGGCCACCTATGACTATAGGACGTGTAAACGTTTACTTATGTATGGCACGTATGTATTATGCATGTATACACGTGGTTTTATTTTGAACAAAATTTTTAGCCTTAAACTCAGTAGTTAACTCCTCATTATGACCATGTGTCAGAGGCATAGACTAGAATAGTAACCTGAATCTAAAACCAAACAAAATAAAGCATAGCACGCACACCCTTGTTATATAACAACAGCAACAAAAATGCTTTTCCAATGAACAATTTTTAACCTTGCCTATGCAAATGGCAATTATATGAGAAATCCTTGCATCAATTTTCGAATATTTTTTCTTTGCTTTTTTCTCTTTTTTTTGTGTTTTTTTTTTTTGTACCCCAATTTTGTTGTTGTTGTCCATATACTGAGACAATTTTTGCATTTCAAAATACAATATAAACGTCGTACGACTGGGCTCATACACTAACTAACTAAGCCTTCGGCATAAATTGTAGTTGAAAATGAAAAAAACCAAAAAAATTGGATAACAACAGAATGAAAGCAAAAATTGGGAAAAGCTAGAGAATACTGAGACTACGTAAAGACGAACGAACATTAGAGAGGGGCGCAAGCTACCAGGCAGGATAGCAAGCAGGCTGTTGGATGAGTTAAATTGAACGCTCCGGTTTGGTTTGGTTTGCTTGGACCATGTTTATAAAGCGATGCATCATCAGCATTCAGGCATCTAGCTACAACAGCCAAACTATTGAAGTAGCAGCAACATCATCAATTGTCGTCATCCTCATCATCATCAGCATCGTGTACATCATCGTTAACTAAAAAACAACAATGTTTTCCAAATTTTATGCTTCTCTCCTTTTAGTCATGTTAAATGTTGTTGTCGTCGCAGTATGAGTATTTTAAAATCCAATTAAAAACATCACCTCACCACCAAGCCATACACCCCAATCCCATGCATTCCATTCTCAGGCGAGTTTAAATCGCTGCTGCTCTAATAATCAATGGGAAAACGGCAAAGGAAATTGGAATCTCAAAAAAAACCCAAACATAAAAGGACAACAAAAATCCATAGCGGCCCTGAAAAATATAAATGAAACATGATTCTTCTGCCTGCCATTGTTTTATTATGAGTACTATGTTGCCTCTTCCATTGCCTGCAAAATCCTTTATAGGAGATGTGGTTTTAACAATAACACCCACCACCAGCAACACCCCACCACTACCATTAAATTCTTTCACAATTTTTAAATAACGTTCCTCCAAGCATTAGCAAATGCAACACAGTGTGTCTATGCATGATATATCTCTATCTATGTGTGTGTGTGTGTGTGTGTGTGTGTCTATGGCATAGGATTAGTTGTATATTGTTAGGGCTTTAACATTTCACTGTACGAGTATATTGGCGATTTTCAGTGAAGTTGTTGTCGTCGTAACTCTAATCGCCAAAACTGCCATGAAATCAAAGAACAATACAATACAGCAGAGTGCAATTGGCATTGCATAACTAAAATAGTGCACTTAATGAAAGAGATTAAGTGGGTGATTTTAGGCATTATTTTTTCCTTTCCCCCACTTTCCCCCTACGTAAGGTTCAAACAAAAGCTATTTCTTTGTTTCTTTGTTTCGTTTTTCTATCCATTTAAAGTAAGTTAAATGTATGTGTTGCTTAACCATTCGAAACATTTCTAAAGTGCAAGTATTTTTAAAGCCGAAATCCATTTGTTTTAATCTAAATAATCGATCAAGCATTAATTCAATATAATTATCTCCCCCCCTCATATTAAAATTTTTACTTTAAATAATTGGGGTAATTAAGCGTGACCATGATAAAAAGTATACGAAATGTTTTTGTAGACTTTAAATTAGGTACATATTTGCCTGTATTCGTGAACGCAAAGACAATAATCATCCAAGTACCAAGATGTAACGAATGATCGCAGCAACCGTAATCGCAATTTAATTTTATTTTAAGCCGCGTACTTTTGAAGCTGTTCTCTCCCTTATTTGAGTGGGTCTGTCTGTAAGGCGTCTACCTGTCTAACACAGATTTCCCCGTCTAACACAGATTTTGTCTCACTTCCCCGTTTAAATCTTCTGGCTGGGAAATATCAGTATGTTTCTCCTATACTGCTTCTTCCCAATTCATACTATTCTATAAAGAACAGGTTCTTATGTCATGACTATTCTATAAGAACAGGTTCTTATGTCATACTATTCTATAAGAACAGGTTCTTATGTCATAGCTATTCTAAAATAGATTAGTTCTTATGTCATCACTATTCTATAAAGAAGAGGTTCTGTATATCATGCTATTCTATAAGAAGCAGGTTCTTATATCATGCTATTCTTAAGAAAGGTTTTATATCATGCTATTCTACTAAGACAGGTTATTATATCATGCTATTCTATAAGAACAGGTTCATTACATCATGCTATTCTATAAGAACAGGTTCTTTTATCGTGCTATTCTATAAGAACAGGTTCTTATATCGTGCTATTCTATAAGAACAGGTTCTTATATCTATACTATTCTCTAAGAAAGGTTCTGTATCATGCTATTCTATAAAGAACAGGTTCTTGTATCATGCTCATTCTAGTAAGAACAGGTTCTTTATCATGCTATTCTATAAGAACCAGGTTCTTATATCACATGCTATTCTAATAGAACAGGTTTCTTATATCATGCTATTCTATAAGAACAGGTCTTATATCATGCTATTCTGTAAGAACAGGTTCTTATATCATGCTATTCTAAAGAACAGGTTATTATATCATGCTATTCAATAAGAACAGGTTATTATATGCATGCATTCTATAAGAAGCAGGTTTCTTATATCATGCTATAAGGTTCTATTATGTTCTGCTATTCTATAATAACAGGTCTTATTATCTTATCACCACAGATTCTCAGGATCTGGGCACAGAATCTACAGATTTTAATTGTAATCTTTTCTTCTAGTTTAACCTTGTTGTTTAACTGATAATCTTAACAAAATGAAACTTTTTACGGTAATACAAAAGCCTTGAAACAATATTTTGTGCCTGAGAATAATCTTTTAACGTCATATTAAATGAATTTTATTTAACAAACACACTTGATAATAAAAAAAATCCTTTAAGTCTTAAACTAATATGCTTCAAATGCTTTCTAAATCCAAACACTTGAAGGTGTTTTCCGAACAACACATGTGCTATTTTCAGCCAAATTTATTGATTTTCAAAAAAAAACAAAAACAAAAAAACTTTTTCTTTTGTCTTGATTCAAGTAACAATTAATTAAAGACGATAAAAGCAAAAATATATGGATTAGGCTTGAATTTTTTTTTTTTTTTTTTTTGGATAGGAATTTAGTTGGTCTATTACCAGGAAATCTTAAATAAATTTTAAATTAAATTTAATTGAATTGAATTTTCGTAGAATAGAAAAATAAAAATAAGAAAGAAAAACAACACAACAGCAAAACAAAACAAAAATAAATAAATTATTTGAAATAAAACAAACAATTCCTTTTGCGCTCCACTTCGTCTTTTGCTTCAAATAGTTGTTGGTGTATATATACATGAATATTTGCTGTTGTTGTTGTTGTATGTTATATTACGTTTGGTCTTTAGAAATCTTTTGTAGAAAAAACATCAGATTAAGAAATGTCCTAAACATAATAAACAAATATTGTGAGAGATAGAGAGGGAGAGAGAGTGAGAAAGTGAGAAACAGAAGATTGAGAAGACAAATATCAAGAGTTTTTCTCTTTTGCGGCCAACAATACATGTGTACTACAGATACATATAGACATACATAGTATATTTTACTAACAACACAAATACAAATATAAATACAAATAAAAATAAATAACAAAAACCAATATGTGTTGTCACATACATTTCAAGGACTCTTTGGGATCTGCGTTCTAACTAAAGTTTATGGCTTCATTAGTCGTACTAAAATAAACTGAAAATTTTTTGTATTACAAAGACAGGAAACACAGAAGAAGCACAAACAAGAGAAGGGGGGCCACATTGGATAGAAATTTTTTGTCGACTAGGCAGACTATCATCCATCCATCTATATGGTATGGTTATGGTAGATGAATATTTCCTAAAAACAAATAAAATAAACTTGAAATGAAATAAAATAAAACATGTTACATAATATCAACTAAAATATTGTATAAGGGAGAGTAAAAAGGATCCTTTATTATAGCAATAGATGCGTTATTAATACCTATTAAGTAACAGACGTATTCTGTCTACTCCTCTAGCCGTAGCTTCTGCAAAGGTTAGTTGGCATGATTCACTATCAAGTAATGTTTCCATTAATAAATGTTAAGTCAATAGAGAAAACGAAGCTGCTTTGTCCACCGAACTTTGATATCCGACACGCTTAGCAGCAGTGATTGAGTAGATTATCTGCTCTAACCAAGAAGCATTAGTTGTGTGGAATTTCTCTATAAAATCCTGATCAATCAAAGCTAAAAGCAAGCCAACCCTTGGGTAGCATAGGCGATTTTTCAGTTTGGTTTCTGGCCACCAGACAGGCAACACCGGTTATGCCTCTATACGCGACTAATTGTGCCAACATATTCTGCTGCACTAGAAGACATTAATGGAGAAACTTCGGCACCGATACGGTGCTCGAAACGGACTTTTTGGTAACTCCGACAGTGTCGGCTTGTACTGGATTATTTTCAATGAATATTCTGCTACTAAATCACCAATTAATTGGCATCATAACAGTCATGACTCCCTCTAGAAAATACTGTATTGGTCATAGAGTCTTCATGACTTTCTGATATCCAAGTCTTGATACACACATATTGATTTGATGTACACGTCTAGAAGGCCACCTATATTGGGCATTGTATCAGATTGTTTTCAAAAAATATTCTCCTACTGAACAGTCAATTAATTTGCATTATAAAAGTCATGACTTCTTCCTCGAAGACCTCTATATGGGTCCTGGAGGCTGTATGACATGATATACACAACACATACCATTTCTCCATTCAACTATGAGCGAGATTTCAAAATAAAATTATCTTCCAAGTGCCAACAATCAATAAGAGGCTTATGAAAGTCCTGCAAATAAAAATTTCATACCATAGTCATGGTTTTCTTTTTACTACCCCCTATGAAATAAAATATGTTACAATATTGTATAAATTCTTTACCAGAAACAGTATTTTTTGATTCTTCTTCTTCTGTTGATTTTTGGCTTTTGATTTTTTGCCGTTTCTGTTCAACAATTTTTATTTGATTTTTGAAAGTTTTTAAGTTAAGTTTTGTTTATGTTGGTGTTGGTGTTGATATTTGTATTGTTGTTGTATTGCCAAAAAAGTATAAGCGGTAAAATTTATATAAATTTTGTTGTTATTTTAGTTTCCTCTCCAACTCTCTCTCTCTCTCTCTCACTCTGTCTCTCTAGTTCTCACCATTTCCTTTTCCTTTTATTTTTGCTTGTCTTTTATGTAAATGTTTGTTTGTTAAGTAAAAAGTTATGTTGACAAGCCTCTTTAACAAATGACACCAACAGCAGCAACAACAACAACAAATAAAAAGTCTTTCTAAAATAAATACTTTACGTTTTTCTATAGTATTCTCATATACATTTTCTACATTTTTAATATTTTTTTAAAGGTTTCCTTATGCAAGTGTTCATGTGCAAGTGTATGTGTTTTGTAGATCCTTGTAAATTTTTGTGTAAATATGGAGAAAACAAATGTCGTTTGGCAAAGAAATTAAGTTGTTACAATGACAATTTATTTATTGGGTTTTATTAAGAGTTCATAAGCAATATAATTTATTGAGTTCGATTAATACTTTCTATCTTTTATTTTTCCTTTGAAATAAACTTGAAAATAGAAAAAGAAAATAGGAGTTTGTAATGCTTTAAACAAAAGAAACTCAATGGCACTCAACAAAA
>QOCX01004961.1:212-13667 GCA_005959815.1 Sarcophaga bullata | reverse complement strand
GGCTATTGTTATTGAAAATTTCAATTAATCCTTTGCGATCTGATCTTTTAATCGGAAATATGATTAATAAGAAAATATAAGGTCAGACGTAAGCCCAAATTTTTTCATGTGCAGTCCTTAAGTTACATCATCTATTACCATTTATTTAGTGAATGCATCATTTTCCGTCTTCAATTTTTACTCTTTTCTTTGACAATCGATTTATTGTTCTTTAAGTGACCACATCAAACGCAAAATAGTAATTTTGACATTAAATTGGAAACATTTTTCTTCTTTCGCTATGTAATAAATAACGAGAAATACTCATAAACTTTAAAGAAAAAAATTTTTTTAGGCTTTGGCTTTACTGGTAGAAAATAAGAAAAACAATTCTTGGCACCAGTTGGCCAACTTTATAGTTAAACCTCTATAATGTGTATTTATTTATAATGATTATTTATAATAAATCATTGAAATTTTTATCTAAAAAAATTTAAGCTTAATTTGTTATTTGATTTACGACAATTTAAATGGGAAAATTAATGAAAAAAATTTTTGTACAAAACCTTGTTGACAATAAAAAAAAAGAAGGGAAAAGGATTTTAATGTTAAAAAAAATATCAATTTTTTATTGAAAGTTGAAAGTTGGCCAAAAACAAAAAGGTAATCTTGTTAAAAACAAAATACAATATTTTTTTAACTGCGAGGAGTGCACGTACATGAAGAAGAATGTAAAAGCAAAAAGAAATCCGAAGGAGCATGAAAAGAAAATATTTAAATTAAAATTGATACTAAATTTTGATAAAGTTTAAATCGAAATAAAATTTGTGAAATTTGTACATGCAATAAGACTGTGAATGGGAGACACAGTGGCAATGAGAATACGTCTCACCAATGCTTTCGTACATCCTACTACTTTCGATCATAATACAGAAAGAATATTCTTCTATTGCCCTGATAAGGAAATTTCTAATCGGAAAACTGGAAATACTAGGGCATGCTTGCAGGTCTCTATGTGGTTTCTATGCAGTCCGAAATCTTACTCTGGTGAAATGAGTTCACCAAAAACAGTTTTTGCAGAAATTTTAAATTTTTCCTATCAACTTGGAATCGAACTCACAATTATGATATCTCGTAGTAATTAAGCTAGAAAATGGTACAATAGCCGTACGCATACGGCCTAGATTCAGTAATTGATTCATGTGGATATTTACCCGATAATTTTCGAAGCAGAAATTCGAACGAAATGTTTCCATAGGAAAGGTGTCCGCATCTGTATAATTTCGGACACTCAAACGATTCCTATAATCGTCAATGGTTGGGTCCTAGGATATGTGGAAATTCACGCACATGACCTTGCGAGTAGAAGCGAGTGAAGACGTAACCTTTCCGTAGAGTGGAAACAAATGTTTAGAGAGGTATAATCAACTCAGAAGAAGATTAAGAAGAAAACTAATTGGGTTTAAGACAATTTAAACTGTTGTGTGTAAACTACAATAGGAGAAGATTTCAGTCATGTGTTAGACCGCTTGGGAATAACATGAGGCTAGTAATCGGCCTTTTGGCCTGCCATTACCTACGCAAAGTAGTCTTGAATCAGAATCAGGGGATTGTCTCGTGTTCAACATGTGGATTCTGTGATGATAAGATAGATTCAACAGAAGATATTTATGCATACTAACTGATGCAAAAATATTTAGTCGGGGAATCTCTCATAACCGGCTGCCTACGTTACCACTTGGTATAAAATTGATTTCTCTGATTCCAGCGTCTGTGATGTATGTGAAAGTCATGATGAGAGCTCAGAAAATATTGTACTGCATTCGGCAGACAGAAAATTCTTTAACTTGGTGACATTATTGTGCCGTCATTTAATGTTTGAATTTCGTTAATGTCTCGGTTTGGAGCGTCAATGTAATGACTTTGAACAAGAGATCTTCGCTGTTCACAGTACACCTTGAATAGAATTCTTGATCTCTCTAAGATCAATGTCTATTGTTTTTGTGAAAGCTACTTTCAGACCAGCTCATAATTTGTGATTGAGAAACGCTCGGCAGAAAAAGGATTTACTTTTTAGTGACACAAAACCAGGAATGGTGCTTAAATTTCTTTAAAGCCTTAATGTAACAAATTTTACTCAATACATCTTCTTTGGCTGCTTTCTTGCCTGCTTATAATAGTAATCCTCTCAAATTGATATATAAGTTATTAAAGACGCAAACCATGTGCAAAGATATTTCATCAGTTGTGAATTCTGCTTTTTAAAGTTACTTATTGTAGGCCCTAGATATCGACTGTACACGGCATTAATAATCGTTTTCTTTTCGGCTAAATTTTTTTCACCAGCTTAATGCAAGATTATCGGATGATTTCTGCATTAAACCTTATCAAATATTTGAAATAGACGAAATCGATAATGTTTAAATATTATTAAATAGACGAATCGGATAATGTTTAAAATGTAAATTTATTATTATTTTTATTAAATATCTTTAAAAACAAATTCATGTAAAAAAATCATACTCTTTTTAAGCTGAAATGTTTAGGATTTTACATAAATTTAATGATTATTTAATGTCACATTTAAATGTAAGTGAAATTCATTCATTTATCACACACACAGCATTTTATTTGTAATTAATGATCTATAAAATAAACAATTCATTTCCCACATAAACGACATTATATTTTATGGCCTTAATCAAACGCGTTAAACGTTAGCGTTTAGTAGAATAGATTTTAATTTCGTATTTTACTTTCAACCTCACAGTAAAATACGTTCATATGCGAATTCTCTGTCAATAGCCGATAACAATTTATTTACTGCGTTCAACTTCAATGTTTTTGTTTTCATCGGAAATTACAAGAAACCTTACTTGGGTGTTCTTTTCAACACATTTATTGGAAATAATATTAAAGTATTTGAGATTTTTAGTTTTAAAAAAGTTTAAATAATATTTTTACCGTTACCGTTACAGTTACAAAATAAATGTCTATTTTTATAACAAATAAATTGTTTTAAACTATTTATTTTTGTTTTTGTTTTTCAAAAAAAATTTCTTCTATAATTGAATCACCTTGCATTGCTGGATTTCATTTACTATTGA
This sequence comes from Sarcophaga bullata, assembly GCA_005959815.1. Classification (NCBI taxonomy): domain Eukaryota; kingdom Metazoa; phylum Arthropoda; class Insecta; order Diptera; family Sarcophagidae; genus Sarcophaga; species Sarcophaga bullata. The sequence continues at coordinate 10,581 of QOCX01004961.1, read as the reverse complement.
TTTCCTTTGAATTTTTTTTGTTTTTGTCCTGTTTTAAAAGAAATTTTTCTTAAATGGAAAAAAATGTAATGAAATATTATGGAAAAACTAAAATAGGAAAAAAGAATTTTTCATTTCTTTTTTTTCAAATATTTTGGTAGAAATAAATTATGATGTGAATTTTATCGAATTTTTTTTTTTTTAGTTTTTCCATTTCTTTAATAATAAAATCTGCGGGCACTTAACGACAACTTTGCAGAATAGCAGTAGAAAGCATAACTTGATGTTTTGTGATGTGATTACAAAAAATCATTAATTTTTAAGAAATTTGCAAAAAAAATACCATAAAAGACATCTTTTGCAATGTATTTGATTTTCGTAAAAATATTTTGATAAGAGCAGCAAATTTCCAAAGAAAATTCCTGTAGTACTAAGCAATAAAACTTTGTGAATCTCGTGATATCCTTGAACAACGTATGAAGGAGTCACATTATTATGTTTGTATGATTATGGGCAAACTCAGCATATATGTTGAGGAGAATGTTCTCATAACCAAGTCATCATTCAAAAATTAAGTCTCCAAGGGATTAGATGCATCGAATTTCTCTTGTAGTGCGCTTAATTTCACCTTCCATGCCTTTATGGCAGTGTACTACTTGATTGATGGTGAAAACATGTCAGTGTATATCCTGCTTAGCTTTGACTTGAGATATGATTTTCCCCGAAAAATAATGTTCACTAACACACATGCATACATACATAAATGGTCGTTACAATCCTTCAGTCAGGATTAAGAACTATCTTTTCACACCATTTATGTTATACAAGAGTACCTGCAGTTTAAAAGTCGACTCCGAACGACAGATTTTTGAGAAACTTTTCATGGCAATTTTATTTTGCCAGAAATCTGCTGAGAGGCAGTCGCCGAAGAAATTTTTTTCATATTTTAGTTTTGTTGGAGATGTCTGCCTAGGGGGTTGAAACAAGGCCTCCCGAGTCGACACACTAGACGACGCCGACTAATGCTCACTTAGCAGACCCATTATTTAACATTTTTTTCGTCACACAAAACGGAATTCAAATTCAAACCGAGTTTTAGTTTTGTGCTGACCTTTCTGTTAAGAGGTGTGAAATTTAAAAAGCCACAGACTTATTGACGGGTATCCTAGTTCATAAGTTGAAAAGCGGAGATATCCCACGTATGAAAATATATCACTAGAGGTAATTTGGAATCTTCCACAAGTAAGATCTTAATAAGCACTGCAACTCGATTTCACGAATAGAATTCTTAGTTTGTTGACAGCAGCTAATGCAGGATGTGAAGGAGAAACAATGAAACACTTTCCATACCATTGCCCACCTTTTAGGCGCATGGGATTATGATATTTTATTGCACACTTTTTACCAGAATATTAGATTACAAGAAGAAATTGAGGAGATATGTACGATATGGCCAAACAGGCCTCTTTATTTAACCCAAATATTTACCTACCTAAATGCCAAAAGAAGTTGTAACATTATGTTACTGTATCTAAGCATTTTAAGAGCTTTTTTTGCTGTCATTCTATAAAAAACATTTCATTTAGTGCAGTTCCATAATTTTAGTTTTTTTCTACACTTTATTTCAATTACATTTCACACATTTTTTTGGGAAATAAAATTTTTATCATATTTTCGCGTGGAATTAATTTATGATACAACAAAATAAAAATATTTTTCGAGCCAAATTCCATATGAAAACTGTATGTAGTGTTTTCTCAATGCAAAGGTATTTTAATGGTTAATTACTGTTATAAATTCATATTTAAAATAATGAATTTTATTTCAATAATAAAATGGACAAATATTTACTAACTTACCTACCACCAATCAACCGACCGACCGCCAGTTTTAATACTTTATTTGCCAACAACAATAAAACCAATATTTTTTGTTGTTTTATTGTGGCCTCGCTTAACACCACTCACCTTTAAATGGGTCTAAAGGCTATTGATTTTTTATTTCGGAGTTTTTTATCTTGTTTTCCGAATTGTTTTTTATTCACAAAATAAATATTTTACAATTAAAAAAATAAGTTTATTTTGTGTTCACGTATTTCTACGGGTATTATAGTTTTGCGTATGTTAACAAATCCAAAAGCAATTGCAGCATTCTTGGCTATTTTTTTTTTTTTTTTTTTTTTTTTTTATTAATTTTTATATATGAAAAGTTTTTGTTGTTGGTTACCCTTGAGCACTATTGAATGGTGGTTTTAAAATTTATTATTGAATTCATATCGATAACAATAAATATGTATATATTGTGCAATGCAGTAAAATTAAGAAGCCAATTGAAACAAAAATATTCGTAACATTCGATTAAGGATACTTTTAAATCCTTGAAAAATAAAGTGTTAATTATGAACTTGAAAATGATAATAATAACAATACAATAATAAAGTAGTATTAGTTATGAATCGAAGTAGTCTCCTTAGGCTAGTGTGTTGGTTTATTAGACGTAAGGCCTCGGTTCAAACACCAGGTCAGACAGCTCCAAGAAAACGAAACTTGAAAATATATTTCATCGGCAACTTCCTCTAATCAGATTTCTGACAAAATCTCTGACGGTCAATAAAATTGCTATGAAAAGTTACTCAAAACTCTGTCGCTCGAAGTCGACTTTGAAAACTGTAGGTCCCGACACTCATGTATAAAATTACATTAACAGAATATAAATGGTGTGAGAAGCTAAATAATCCTGAGGTAAGGGTTGTAATGACCAATTATATATGTATGTATGTGCTATAAGCTCTAAAGTAGATCAAGTTTGACAAATTTTTCGGTATTTTGTTTTCGACTCATTAGACGAGAACCCCATATAAATGTATAGCTTTATCCGTTTTTTTTTCGAAATTTGAAAATTAAATTCGTTTCCATGTTCATATGTCATGAAATATATTTCATTTTGCCGCCAAAAAATTTGTATTCTAACCCTTTCTAAATGGAAACATTTTAACATTGACCTTTACTTTCTTAAAATCTGTACACCTCAAATGGAATTTATTTTAAATTTTTTTCAAAACAATTCCAAGAAGTACCAAAAGTACCAAGATAATGTACAGTAAAAACAATTCCAAGAAGTACCAGAAGTACCAAGATAATGTACAGTACATGGTTTTAAAGATACTTTTAAAGAGAAGCAGGTATATTTAATGATAAAAGAAAATGTTAAAAAGTCTGTTTAAAATGTTGCCCGCATAATAATTTTTAGATTTCTTAACGAATTCATGTAGAGTAATAACAACTATAAAATAACCTAAGGCGATGTATAACCTAAGGCAATGTAACTTTTCCACACTATAGAGTATACCACAATATTACCATAATAATAGTGAATAAAAAAAAAGAAACAAAAATTAAATTTGTTTGCAAAAGAAATTTAAATTTTTTTGTACTTGAAGGAAGAACTGAAACCAACTAAAAGCATTTTTATTATCGTATGAGCTGTCAACGTGTTGGTTTAGTTACCACAAAATTTCTTTTGTAATTTAAATAATTACTTGTTTTTTTTTCTTCAATTTAATTAAAAAAAAGCATCTTCTAAAGCAAACATTGCTTGATTAAGTACCCAAGAACGTTGTTTACTAAGTAAATTAGATTTTAACCACATTTTCTTGGCTACAAAACACATGCCTAAACAAACATGAAATGGTTTTAAACGGATTGATGCTTGTAAGCATTTTGTGGAATGGTACCACAAAAATTGTTACCTTAAAAGGGAAAAACATATTCATTATTTCAAAATCATGGTGTTTGCACATCATTTTGTACAGTTAAGCTTAAAAATTAAATTTAAATTTGATTAAATTAAATGTGGTCTATTTTAAGGCTTTTTAAATACAATACATTATATAAATAATACTATAAGTAAACAATAAAGTTTAAATATGTTAGTAAATACATAAGTACATAAAATTAAACAAAAATAATTTAAATATCGGCTTCATGTAACATACAATACAGTACTACAGGAATGTAATGACTATTGTATGTAAAATAAATTTAAAGCATAATTTTAGGTGTTAACCATGGTTAAGATGGAAATATTGTTTATAAAACAAAAATTAAAAGTGTTATATTCAAAGTGTTAATAGCATAGAAGAAATTTCTTATTTTACAACATGTTTTTGCATAAATTATTATAAAATTTAATTTTGTTTTAATTTGATTATGAAATTCAACAATAACGGCAAATATATTTTATAAGATCTCCTCTCATGTCATGTCTTATAAATAAATATGTCTTTAGCAAAAAATTTATCAAAACAACACACTTTTAAGGATTCGTTCTTCTATATAAAAAAATTTAAATATAGAAATAAATTTTACACAATAAGTATGTATGTATGTATGTATGTATGTATGTATGTACATACGCTTAGAAAACCAGTAATAATAATAAAATTATGCTTTATTTTGTTGATTAAGATGACAACTTAAAAGTCATCTCTATTGTTAACAATAAAAAAGTGTTTCTAAGAATTATTTTTAAAGACTATTGACACACAACTTAACAATAACACAATGGCCACATGTTATTGTAACCGACTAGGAATTGGAAAATTCTTACTACTGTTCTGCTGGCCCATCAAAATTGACTGCAAATAGGCTGTTTATGTAACAAACAAAAAAAACAAGTACCTTTTAAATCTTAATAAATCTAATCATGCCAGCTGCTGCTTCTAAACATAATTCATTATTACATTATAATGCTAAATGTTCTACTACTGTGTTTCGTACAACTTAAGGCAACAATTTTTCTATGAAAATTTTACTATTCTTTACTAAACTGCTTCATCATTAACAAAAAAAATTCATAAACACGTTTCTACTCTTAGGGACGAAATCTTAATGCTTGAAATTAGTTTTGTCATTTCGGAAACTAAGGGCGGGGAAGTGATTTTAGAAAGCGGAAATAAGACCCTGCTATAAAGTGCAAAAAATGTCTAGAGTGATATCATGATATAAATCAAGATATATTTTCTGTATCTTTGCATGAAGTTTCATTCACTATGTGCTTAAGATATCGTATCTTCTGAAAGTGTATAGTTTAAGTTTAGTGACCAAAAAAAATTTCACTATTGGAAACATACATACATACATAATTGTTCATTACAACCCTTTAGTCAGGATTACGACCTAGTTTATCACACCACTTATGTTGTGAACGTTAATTTTATACAAGAGTGGCGGCACCTGTAGTTTAAAAGTCGACTCCGAACGACAGATTTTTGCGAAAATTTTCATAGCAATTTTATTAACTCTCAGAGGTTTTTCCAGAAATCTGCTGAGAGGAAGTATTTTTTTATATTTCGTTTTGTTGGAGAAGTCTGACCTGGGGTTTTTGACCTCACGTCTAATAAGGCAACTCACTATGTACTAGACTACGACACATGGCCATATACACTCATGTACTCTATTTTTGAGTTACGTTTATGCTGTTTATAGCATAAGTAGTACTTGTCTTCGCTACATTAGATATTGACCGTTTGTTACTTGACGAATCCATACGGGATGTCACACTTTTATTAAAACACTGAACACTAAAAACACATTTACGTCACATTAAAAATGGCTGAACTTTGTATTTGAACTTGGGCTAAGATGGGTCATATTCTGTCTAGAATCTCTAACTTTCTTTTAATAATTTATCAAAAAAATGTTGTCTGTATTAACTTGAATGTATTACTGAACAGAAAACAGCATCATCGTAGTCTTCGAATTTAAATCTCAATCACTTAACACACATACACACATCATGAGTGGTGTGAGCTCCTACACCTTACTACAATTTTAATTTTTTTATTTATTATTTATTTCATATGTTATAGTGGAAACACCCATAATGTAACATGCGAATTTTAATCAACCACATAGATGTGAAAAATAAAACATAAAATATTTTTAAATTTAGGTTTTTAATTCAAATCAAAATGATAAACTAAAAACAAAAGATTCTAAAGTTATAAATTTAAACAACTAAAATACAAAACGCAGAGAAATGTAAAAGAAATCATTTAAATTTTATACAAATATTAAAAACTGAGCGAATAGGAAAAAGTTTACAAACCAAAAAGTTTTGAAATTAAAAGAAAAATCTTTACAATAGCAGTCAAATGAATATAATTTGAATAACAAGAAAAAAATGACTTTTTTTTATTTTTTTATAAACAAAATATAATAAAACTAAACATAGAATAGTTTTTACAGTTTTCCTTAAAATAAATACGAGCTTAACCGGAATGTAAAACAGTTTAAGACGGAAAAGCAAACAAAAAAAAAAAAATAAACACAATCATAAACATCAAATAAATACTGTTATAACAGTAGAAATTGGCTGAGAAACGATAAAAGTGTGTTAATAACAATTGAAATAACAAAATAACAATAGTATCTTATAATAACAATAAAATCTAGATATGAAAAATTCGTCCAAAACGTGAGTTATTGTAAGACCATTACGTTGTTAATTAACGGCTGTGCACGGCGGTGCTGAACTAAGCGGTAACTGCTCCCTTTAAATACCAACGCATTGGACACGAATGTCTACCCATCGTCACCGGTATCCAAAAAAAATCATCGATGATTTTATGCAGGTAATGAAAATCACTTTATTTAAGTTTAAATTTCTTATACTTGCGTCACAAGTCTTCCCGTTTTATGTTCGGAATGTAGAAAGTTTCGTAGCTTTCGATGACCAAGAATAAAAAGAAATTAAAATAAAATCAAAATGGATAAGAGACAAGCCTATATTTTTTTTCTGAATGTAGATTTTTGTAGTAAGCTAAGTAAGATTCCATCTCACAATAAGAATAGGATATTAAAGTCATCGTATGTTACCTCCGAAGTTTCAGATCCACAATTTTATTTGTTGTCAACTTACATTTTATGTTCAAGACCTTAAAACAAACACACAGGTCCTGTCATATATATTTCAAACAGTGTTCTTTAAAAGCAGTATATCTCAGACAAACAATCTTACAATGAATTGGAAGTCAATTGAAAATATGTACCGAAGATCATACAAAAAAAATATTTTGTCGGCTGACGAATACCGGGATGTACTTGATATGCTCGCAGATGTTTCCTTCTGGAATATATTAACGTCAGACAGGTTTCAAGTGTGTGTTCTGAGGATTCATTCCCCTGTGTCTTCAAAACACTGCAAAAAAGCCGCTTACTAATGTGAAAGTTTTTCGGTATACTCTGGTATAAGTCTCCAATCTGTACCACAATAATAAACTTAAGAAATGCTTAGGATGTCTCTATTTTCACTTTGCCGATTGTAGCCTTCCAAACTTCTCATTCCATTCCACAGAAAAGTTCTGGTCCCATCGACATCGAGAAAGCTCTCTGTTAAGCTCGTCTGTCTGCTCATTTTCCTGTTTTCCCATCTTATATGGCAGCTAGAAAAAAACGGCTCTTTTTCCCTGACTAACGAATCAAATAGGGTCGCATGCCAACTCAATTTGAGTTTTTTCTTCTTGTTTACTCATATAATGACTCCATAGGTCACAATCGGTCTTATCATCATGCTATTCATTTAATGTAACATTCATGGATCAAAACTAGTTTCTTTTTTCACTTCTTGGGATACTTTTCTTATGGAGACATAAAGTGTTTCGACAATATCTCTTTTCTTTGACCTGTATTGCACGTTTTCTTTCAATACTCAGGAGCTGTTTATTTTTTCTTAATCTGTGAAATAGTTTTTCAGTTGACCTTGAAAAATTTCTATCCCCAAAGGCTACATTTTCTTTGATATTTAAAGTGGACGTGTCATTTTTCATACAAAGATAATAATTAAAATGCATTTGTCCTTTAATGTTTATACGGGGTAATGATATTTTATTAAAAAAAATATCTTAAGTCAGTCGTTCGTTAAATATCTAAGGTCTAAAGGATTACTGATGATGTTAGTGAATATGGTTAAAGATTATTGCTTTTCTCAGAATACCCAATAATATGCGTTCCAAGTATTTCAACAAACTACGCATTTAACACTTCAGTGCATAGCAAGGGATTTTCCAATCTGTATTCCTTTAAATCAACATCAAAATATTCCTTTGTCGAAGTCTACTTAACCGCACTTTGAAAAGTTTCAGCGTGATACTTCAGTTTAAAGTTTTCTTTTCGTTTTACGGATTGAATACACTTTCTCTTTCTTTTTGATAAAGAATCTGAGTGGAATAAAGAAATAATAAAGAAAAACAAAAAACCAAAAAAAACAACAGAGATATAAAGAGGAGCCTCTTTGGTTTTCTTTGAAGTATTTTAATGATATTCATAATACCGTTATAAATACTTACAACAAACCATGATATTAACATAAAATAGAAGGTATTTTTATTACAGTAACCGTTACGCAATTATAATATATTTTACATACTAATGATTATTATTAATAAGAAATATTTTTGGTATGATAACAGATTAGGAATGGCAATCTTACCACTTAATAAATTCTATCTTTTAATTTACACCGCGAAGAGTAAAGAGAAACAAAATTTACCGTTTAATTGAAATCTAGAAAAAAAAAGTTACTTAAGAATTAACAGAATAACTGTCACTACACTAAGCACAAGTTATCAATCAATCTAGTGGATGATCAATTGCAACACACAATTTTGTCAGCGTTTCAACCTTCGTCAGTGATAAGGGTCACCTTGTTGAAGCCACATTTTACAAATTAGTTGCCATTTATTTAGACTGTTTTGCCAATGGACGAATATACGACGAATATTTAACAATACGTTCAAATAAAAAAATTGTTTTATTATTAGGGGGTTTTTTGTCTAAGCAACATAACTTCTAAAAAGTCATCTTCAGCAATGAGGTAAGTTATCTTCTGGTGGGTAAGTTAACAAACAAAATTGTCGAATTTGGGAAAATAATAGTTCACATAAGATCCAAGAGTGTTTAATGCATCCTGAAAAATTTACGGTTTGATGTGGATTTTGTGAGTGGCGGCCTGATTATTCCATATTTCTTTGAACACGAAGTTAACCAAGCCAAAGACGAGCACTATAGGTCGATTATTGCCAGCTCCTTTTGATCTAAATTGGATGAACTGGGCACAACCGACAACGTGGTTTCATCAGGAGGTTAAATATAATGCATGAGCAGTATCAGGGTATGTTTATGTCAACTGGTCACCGAGATCGAGTGCTTTGACTCCATTTGTTTTTTCCTGTGGGGTTTTCTTAAGAGAAGGAAGTTCAAAGTCTTAAACGAGCCGCCTATGTATATACATTTATGCATATACGAATTGCTCTTGCTCATACGTTGTGCATATCTCCTTGGTAATCAAACTTCATTTCCTTTTATACGCTGCAAATGGCTTTTGCTTATTCTATGATTTATATCTTCACTACCAACGCATATCCAGCTAATGGCGTAAAATGTGACTTGAGAGTCCCCTCCGACGGCTGTTCAAGACATTGCCAGAAACTCAAAACGAGCTTCGTTCTCTGATTTAATTCATTCAAGACAATTGTGTTCACACAACTGCTAAAAATATTCAATTTAAAGGGCCGCGGTATGTGTCGATAGTCCCACATTGGGTGCAGTTTTCCGTAGCGTTGCTTGGTCTTGTTGATACGGACTTCGACGTATTTTCTATAGCTACTGCATGTTGCAATAATGTTCGCCTAAATAACAAAATGGCTGGAAGTTTTCTGTTGTTGCTGTTTTTTAAAGTTGTTGGTATTTTCCATTTTAAATCTATTGGCCTTAGTTTTGTGTATATTTATTAAAGACTTTCTCTCAAGTTCTTCACTAAAATATTAAAACTTAAGGATAATTTCTATAATTTAAATAGGGATTGAAATAATTTAATTTTTATAAACAAAAATATTTGTTCAAATTATTTCGAGTGTACACCTTTAATTCTGAGAAAGAATTGCAATGGTTTCTTAGAAAATATTTTCTCCTACGGAAAACATTTTTAACAATCCTTGTGTGATATTTCTTTCCTGATAAATATTTGATTTTTTAAGGTAAATCATGTGCGTTCCATGGTACTTTGAGAAGTTACAACCTATTGATCAACAAAGTCAACATTCCCTAATTTTGAATACCTTAAACTTAAGTACTACATAATAACCAATAACTGTACTGTTTACAACTGTTGTAACCGGTCTTTTCAAGGTATCTTCATTTGGTAATTTTTCTTTAAGCTTGTGATAGTTTTTGGATATTTTTGAGGGATTTTTGCCCACAAATGCATTCCTACAGCACTTTCTTTAACGTTTTAAAAACAAACTGCAACGTCGCTGCGCTAGTATTTTGTAAAAAAAAATTCTAAAAGGTATTTATGTACACATGTGTAATATTATTATCCTTAATGCTAT
>QOCX01004960.1:0-13670 GCA_005959815.1 Sarcophaga bullata | reverse complement strand
GCTCGTTACCCGTGATATATTATCACACAAAATGTATTACGTCTGATGCTAGGGTTTAAAAAGAACTAGAAATCGAAACATACGTTCGTTTATATTTCAAGTAGGTAGGCCTGTGTACGGCCTACAGGCCGTATAAACTATTAAGTGCACCAGTGTATGTGACAACAATGCGAAACACCACCGCATGATAGTGCCGCCAAGAGTCTTTGTGGATAGGATAACTTTATGAATCTAAGTTCAGTAAATTTGTTTTGTGATTAGGAACATCAAGAAGAGAAGCATTGGATCTTCTAAGCTTTTGGCGGTTCCGGGAAGCCTAAATGGGGATTTTGTTTGAAGGAACATAATGATCAAAATCATATAACAGAGTACAGTTACATTGCCAGTAAATTGTAGGTAATAAAGACTCTTGAATGAGTTGAGTCTTATAGTCAGCGCTCATAACCCTGAGGGACAAAGTTATGACTTCTTGTATTAAGAAGTTTTAAATCAAATTAAAGTGTCGTTACTGAAGGGACAGAAAACCAGGCATACTTTCACTATTTAAAATCAATAAAAATCGTTTAGAATCAGGTTTTCTTGTACAGATTTGTGAGACAATCAAACAAACTGTAATTCAAAATCGATGATAAATATGTATCTCTTCAAACGTTAGTTTACTTTTGTGTTGTACTATAAGTTTTATAAATGTATAGGTTAAGCATGTTTGTGTGAGTGTTTGTGTATTACCGTACACGTGAGTATATTAAAGAACGTGCATGCATTTGTAAAAAAAAAAAATGAATTTCTGTGTGTTACACCGTGCATTGGAGTTCAAGTTAATCCTTATGTAACACATCCCACACAATCTTATCCACAAATGCTTGTACATGTATAGAGGCACACCGATAGTCTGACAAATACAAGCACATACATACATACATACATACATACATAGATACAATATACCTACAACCAGATATAAAATAAATCCTTATGCAATCCTCTCTCGCTCTCGCTCTCGCTGTCTCTCTCTCTCTCTCTCTCTCTCTCACTCTCTCTCTCTCTCAGTTGTTATCGCCCGCTGTTGTTCTATAAGTTTACGTTTCTAAAGCATTTTGCAACAGCAGCAGCAGCAGCAGTAAAATTGCAGCCTGTGTACAATAGGCAATCCCAGCATTCAACGACAAGTTATGCTGTTGACTTCACAAATTTTGTTGTTGTTGTTGTTGTTGCTTTTTAGTTTGGTTTTTGTATTTTTAAGCCGTCAGCAAGGTACAAGACGGTATGTGAAGGTGTGGGTGTGTGATGTATTTCCCCAATACAGACACAGTCACACGTGACATCGTGATGTGGCAATGTATCGGGATTTAAGAGCAACAGAAAAAAAAGAGAGTTGTTGCTGTCTCTTTGTATCTTCCACAGTATCACAGTGATACACGGTGGCTGGTTGTTCGTAAACCAGCTATAAAAAAATGTTTGTTGCATTTTATTTTTGCAGCTTCAGAGTTGTACAACTTCATGACTGGTTTTGTTTTTGTTTCACTGGCAAACGGGAAAATTTTCTTTTTTTTTTTTTTGTTTTTGTGATGTGATGTTGTTGTTTTGTAAACATCCCTATATTACTAGAGAATGATGTTGGCAATTTTTTTTCCATTGCTGTTGCCGTTGTTTTAGTATTGTTGTTGTTAGTCTTGTGTTGTTGTGGTTGTTGTTATTTGTGTTTCTTCACGCTAAAAATTTAATATTTTTTAATGGAGAAGTTTATGTGTGAATGAAACATTCATTATTCGACGCAAAACATGATTGTCTATGCAAGGGCATTAGGGTTGTAAAGATTCTCAGAAAATGAAAATTTTCTTAAAAACCTTTCCTTCAAAGTCACATTAAATTGCAAGTGCAACCATTCATGTATACAATTAACACACACAACTTGGTTGTACGAACCAGATACGTAAGGACAAGGACAAAATGGAAAATGTCGAACGATGAGAACTATTTGAATGAATAGCGGACACAGGCCACCTCATCTGGATTCCAATCTGAGACCTACAGACACGTGAATCAACCTCGGTGATAGCATCGAATGAGATCACAAATCAATTCTATAATAGTCGGAAATCATATAGAAGGGAAGCTCTGTGTTTGAGTCTCTCATGAATGAATGCTAAAACATCTACTGTGAGTGAAACGCTGCTAAAAAGCGATGAAATCAAGCCCTTTTAAAAAAGAATTATTTAAATATGTTCGTATGATATCGTATTGAATGAAAAATATATGCTTAGAAGACAATGATCTTCACAAGCGATTTTTAGCAACAAGGTTGTGCTGCTGCTTGAAGCCACCATAGTCGAGAAGGTACTGTGTGGGCTTATTAGACGTGAGGCTGCGGTTCATATCCCAGATCGGATGTCTGAAATAAACCAAAATCGTCGACTGCAAGTCAGCAGGTTTCTGGCAAAAGCTCTAGTTGACTTTAAACTGTAGCTTCCGACATTTTCGTACAGTGGTGTGAGAAACGAGGTTGCAAACCTGATTGAAGGCTTGTCATGACCAATTCTGTTTGTATTCAAGGTTGTGCTGAGGCTATTTTCCAATGATTGATTAGATAATCTTTTTAAAAATATTTATGGAAGGTGACTTGATAGGAAGCATTGGACTTATTCAGTGAAAATGCGGTTTGTACGCGATTTTACTGTGGATATGTTTTTGGATGACATCATTGATTTTTCAACCATGCTTGGACTGGGGTTATTAACACTTCAAATCCGTTTATCTAGGCGATGTTGTTGTATTCTGTTCATATTGGTTCGTATAACTTTACGAATTAAATACACAAGTATTTTGCAATTCAAGATTAAGTGAAAATATTAAAGAAACTCTACGAATGAGTATCACCCTAATAGCCCAGAAACAGTGACAACCAAAACAAGACTCTATGCATAGAAAATTATTTAAAATGTGGTACATTTAAGTTCAAAACAATCGATTGGGAATTTCAAAGTAGTGCTCAAGGTACATTTTTTTTCGAACAATTTGAAAGAAAACAAAGTTTTTCCAAATGAATTATTTTCTATTTTATGCCTACCTACATAGTACAATACATACAAGGCTATGTATGCAAGGCATCCTTAAAATTTAAATTCGTAGCACAACAACAAGAAAATTAAACAAAATTTTACCGAAAGGAAAAAACAGTAAACAGCGACAAGAGTAAGAAAAAAAAAACTCGGATACAATCACAGCAACTTAATTAAATGGTTCGTTCCAGTTAGTTTGTTACATTTTCTCTAACATAACTCTCGCTCTCGCTCTCGCTCTCTCTCTCTCCCTTTTTCTCATTCGCCCTTCCTATCACCAGAACAGAATATAGGACTGATACTGTTGCGATAGTGGCTTCCCTTGCAGAGGAACAAAAGCAAATTTACAAACACAAGTTGGGACTACCACAACATTTGCACCATTACTTACTGTTATACAAATACACACACACACACCTAACAGACAAATTCATTTTTATCTCGTGCAACCGTGTGCATTAGAAACTGCAATGGTTAGATGACAAGCAAACTCCAACAAACAATTTCCGCTCTATTGACAACAGAACACTTACATTTCATAACACAGACACACACAATTTCCATGAGAACATCTTGTTCTCTAATCACTCACACACATACACTAACACATACAATGAAGAAGTTGCATTTTACCAGAGGAACTGTATTCAGAAGCAAACGTTTTTCATAACACAGTCTACTTACACCGGTCTGCGTTGCTGTAGGTGCGTCTTCTAGACAGTTCCGTAGATTGATATGGGCGTACAGCGCAGTACTATATTTAAGAGTAGAATCAGAAAAGCAAGAACCTGTCAGAGAGAGTATAAGTATGATTTGAAGTACTTCAAGACACTTTTATTTTTTATCATTGATAACCGGAGTCATTGAATATGTTTTCCTGGATGCCAATTAAAACCTGAGGATTTTATACATGAGCTGAGGGCCCGAAATCTGCTGAGAGGCAGTCGCCGAAGAAATATTTTTTTTTATTTTTTTCGTTCAACAAGTCTAGCCTTGGGTTTGAACCACGTAATAAGCCAATATTCTACCTACTAGACTACGATGACTTGATTTTACGACGGTTAAATGGTATAAAAATGTTTCCAGTCGCAATTACATGCAGGAGAGTTACACTCAATCAGTCATAACTGAAAAGAACAGAAAGCCAATCTACCGGAGTATTACAAGCACTTAAGAAACCAAGGCACTTTAATGCTTCTTTCTACAGTCATTTCAAAAATATTCTGAAACTGAATATCACCATTCACTTTCGTGAACAGAACACACGGAGTTTCTTTTTAAAAGATCTTTGAAGCATTTAATATCAGGCTTAAAAGCCCATAAGCACCATTAACATCAACTGGATTCACACATCCACACTAATCGGTGGTTGCATAGGCGTCATATTCAATGCAAATACCCCTTTTCACAACAAAGAACTGGGACTACGAACAACAGTACACGGAGAGAACAAAGAGAGAATATAACAAAAAATAAAAAAACGAGAGTTGAAAATGAACAGAATTTTGTTGTACCCTAAAGCTTAGTCTGAATTCATATGTTAGGACCTCTTAAATTTAGTCGGAACTCATCTACTAGGACGCTTGAATTTACTACGAACCCATCTGCTAGAACCCTCGAATTTAGTCTGAACTTCTCTGTTAGAACCTCTTGAATTTAGTCTGAACTCCTCTGTTAGGACCTCTTGAATTTAGTCTGAACTCCTTTGTTAGGACCACTTGAATTTAGTCTGAACTCATCTACTAGGACGCTTGAATTTAGTCTAAACTTCTCTGTTAGGACCTCTTGAATTTAGTCTGAACTCAGCTGTTAGGAACCTTGAATTTAGTCTGAACTCCTCTGCTGAGACCCCCTCTATACTATTCCCTATAAAGCGATCGTTGAGAGAACTTGATTTAAATAGGCAGAAGGGACCGTCACCAGAAGTACTAAGTTTCTACATAGGTTTCTACAGATTTGAATTTAGTCTGAACTGCTCTGATGGAATCCGCTCTTTACTATTCCGTATAAACCGATCGTTGAGAGAACTTGATTTAAATAGGCAGAACGGACCGTCACCAGGAGTACTAAATTTCTACAAAAGTGTACCAAAAGTTAACTTAGTTAACCTCGACGCAGACCAAGAGTGGGAAAGTAAGACATTTTACTTCTCAATTTTATGAGCTCAACTTTTTATGACTCCAAACAAGGAATTAAAAGCACTGATTACTTTCAGGGATGCCATATCGTCATAGTCTAGTAGGTAGTGAATTGGTTTATTAGAGAGGCCACGGTTCAAACTTCAGATCAGACATCTTCAATAATACGAAAAGCAAAATCTCTGAGGGTAACTTAAATTGGTATGACAAGTTTCTCAAAAATGTGTTGTTCGAAGTCACCGTTAAACTGTAAGTCACATCACTTTTATATAAAATTAATACACACACATTAAGTGGTGTGAGAAGCTAGTTCGTAGTACTTTATGGAAGGATTTCAATGAGCAATTATGTATGTACGCATGATTAGTTTCAGTGAATTTGATTTCTCTTCATTTCAATTTCGACTCCCCATAACTCTACGCTACTGATGCCCTTTCTCTCTCTCTCTCTCTTGCAACATAAAGTGGCAAATTAGACTCTAAGCTTAATATTTATGTTTATATTTGATGTCAGTGTTCGGAAGCGATAGTATGTGTTTCACAATGAACTATAATAATAACAAAAATAACAATAACAACAACAACAACAACAACAAAACAACGGCATTTCATAAATCTCATCTTTTTTCTAGTTTCGTTAGAATTTCAAACAGTACTATTGAATATGTCAAATGAGACTGTATAAGTGTGTGTGTGTAAATGAATGAATTTCGTACCGTGATATTGCTCGTTTAGAGAAATTTTAAGTTTTGTCCGTCCTGTTTATGATAGAGAAACCAAAATCTGAAATTAAACATGAGTTGTTTGAAAACTTAACGAGCATAATGTGTGTTTCACTCTCTCTCTTTTTCTCACTCTCTCTGTGTGTATGTGTATATATGTGCGGAGTGCAAAAATAACTGAATGTTTGTATTTGTTTAGAAACACCTTTAGAGAGACTAACAATCACTTTATGCCGCTAATATGACAGAGATTGCCAAATGCAAAGCAATTGAAGGAATCAATAAGAAATGAGAAACAAATGCGTTTGAGGCATCAGGTTGAGCAGTTAGGAAAGCAGGACAGAAAACCTTGCGAAAACATAAAAGCTCCGCTTCCATTAAACATTAAGAACCACTGCATTATGGTATGTTTTCCAATTCCCTGTTGCATTCTTAAATATGCCGTTTTTTGTTTTTTTTTTGCTTTTCTTTATTCACACGTCTCTCTATGTGTTATAGAAGCGTTTATATATGAAATTACAAGCATTTATTGAATTTCAAGTTTCATTTTCTACAACAGCATCATAATTTGCCATGTGCGATCACATGGTGAGTGCATGGTAGCAGGCAGCAGGCAGCATTATCAAAACATTCGCATGATGTGTTTACTTTTCTATGCCATCTTTTCAGGTATGGCTCGATGGCGAAAAAAAATCTTTTCGCAGCTCGTAATGCTGTTAATTAAAACGTGTTTATAATTTATGATGGAGGAAATCTGCTCGCTTTTCACACTAAACGCATGATAATTTGCATTAAGACCCTCACATTTTCTTTTGTAAAAATCTTCTTTTTTTTCCATGTTAATGATGATGAACACGGGAATATCTTAAATGGAATGAATTAAATGGCAAACTGTTTGCTTACCAGGCAAAATGAGAATATGGGAAATGACAACCATCCTAAAAGAGCAAAAAATTTGACAAAAAATTTTCCTTTAACTCTCAACAGAATCCTTATTTTTGCTTGAAGTGCTGTTCCCACCACTATACTCAATTGCTTCGAACCGCCTTTTCTTTGAAGAAAAATAGAACATAAGCCGGTGAACTAAATCTGACAAATAAGGTGAAGCAATCTGAACTTCATTAATTTCAGACACCACATAGTAGTCGCCGTTGTCTAGTAGCTAGTGTATTGGCTTATTACATGTGCGGCCACGGTTCAAACCCACACGTCAGACATCTCCAACAAAACGAAATTAGAAAAAACATTTCTCCAGCGGCAGCAGATTGCCCTGGAAGGTTACTCAAAAATTCTATCGTTCGCAATCGACTTTAAAGTGTAGGTCGCGCCACTCATGTATAAAAATTAACGCACACAACATATGTGGTGCTAGGTTGGAATCCAATTAGGTATGTGTGTGGAGCTGGTTGGTAGGTAGGTAGGTCAAAGAAGATCAACCTAGGCCCGAATGCCTATTGACATGTATGTAAGCATGTATGTATGTATGTATGAAGAGGCTTTAAGAGCAGAATTGGATGGTTTGCACCATCGAAAGTAGAAATGGTGGTTGTGACAAAAGCATAGAATAATTTATATGTAACAATGATAGTTAGTATTACAGAATGCTTTGTTGGCGCACGTAGTATGCATTTAAAATCAACGCCTTTCGACCCTCTACAGTCCTTACTTCCTGCCTTAAAACACTCGAAACGGATCAAGTATTTCCAAGAATGCCTTTTTAAATAGTCGATGCAACGCTCAAACTACACTGGAGGTCTTGAAATAAAAGCATTTTTGCAGCCTCTAAGAACGAAGTAACGAAACCACACGCTCATCTGTTAATAAGAACCAACAAGCAATGTTATATCATGATTACAAAGTTGCTGTTGTTGCTCTGTTGTGAACATCCATTGTCATGGTTAACAGTGAAATTCGGGAACTATAGAACCATGGTATGCGTATTCGTAATTAAAACTTTTTAAAGCCCTAACAAATTGGACGCACAAAAAAATTAAGCTTCCAATCTATTTTGTTGCTCTTCCGTAAAGTGAGCCAAGTTTTTGGCCGCAATTTTTCTGCTGCACTTTTCCAATACGATTATTTCAACTGTGGTTGCATGTACCATAAATTCGCTATAAAACTTTGTTGTTGTCCTCCATTCGATTCATTATTTCTGCTCACCATCCATGGATTATGTTTTACTCGTCCGTAAACGAATAGTCCACAACACCACATCCATCAAACTACAATGCTATGCTAAGGCATGCCATGCTATTGCTACTGCTACTGCTATTGCTACTATTACTGGTCGTTCGTGGTGGTGGCTGTTTTATTGTGGCAAATTTAAGTTGAAAAAGACAACAAATGTGTTGAACATTAAACTGAAAATGTTTATTTGAGTGACAGTTCAAGGATATAAATATTTCCAAGTCATTTAATTATGACATCATTAAAATCTTCCACCTGATAAACAAGCAGCGTACACTGTCAAGGGCAGGCTTACACACACATTACATACATACAAAACGGAAATCCAATAAATTTTACTTAAAAAATCATTTATTCACCCACAAATACTCCTGTTGCTCTTTGGTAAATTATTATGACATTAAAGGACTGCCTGCTCTCTCTCTCTCTCACTCTGGTTTCTCTGCTCTGTGTCTCTCTATACTTTGATGACTATTTAATCCTTTTTGTCATCATAAATAGTTTTGTATAATGGCAACAGCAGCAGCAGCAACAACAACAACAACAACAACTATTTTAATAATTATAATAAAAAAAAACAACAACAACAAAATTAAAATTAAAATTAAAGCGAAAAACAAAAATAATGACAACGACTGTGGCAAATTAAAGTCTCACCGCAATATAATGATTATGGCAACCAGCGCACCAAAACAAATGGTGGCATAGGCATTGAATGAAATGAATTTCGCTGCGCTTGTTCATCCACAGCCCAACATATTAAATTCCAATTAATTTCAGTTTGAAGCTGGGAAATTAAAAAAACTCGGCTTTAGTGTATTGAAGTAAGAAAGTTTCTTTAGCAGTGAATGTTTGAGGCATACAACAACAACAGGAAATCAGCAGCAAATTCATGCTCTCCTCAAGCGGTTTTACAAAGGAAGTTTTGCTTTTCCTGAATGACAGATGTATACATACATGGTTGGTCACTGGAATCCTTCAGACAGATTTACAACCAACTTTCTCCCATCATCCATGTTGTGCGTGTTAACCTGATCTATGAGTGGCGGGAGCTACAGTTTAAAGTCGATTTCGAACGACAGATTTTTTGCGAAACTTTTCATGACAATTTTTTTTATTCACAGAGTTTTTGACAGAAATCTGCTGTAAGGAGGCCGCCAAAGAAATATTTGTTCGTTTCTGACCTGGGATTTGAACCGTGGCCTCATATCTAATAGGCCAAACCACTACCTACTAGACTACGGCGACTTTAAATGATTTTGAAAAAATTAAGTTAAGAAATCGCGTTTTTTATGGCCTAAAAACAGCTTTTTGTGTATACTTGTCTTATATTTCCTTTAAATTAGACTGACATACGTCTGTTCAATGCACCAAAGAAGTGTCAACAGACATCGTCAGGAAACATGTTCCCATATGAGGAGTAAATTCATGCTCTCCTCAAGTAGTTTTACAAAGGAAGTTTTGCTTTTCCTGAATGACATAATTGGTCATTGGAATCCTTCAGACAGGCTTGCAACCTACTTTCTCCCATCACCCATGCTGTGCGTGTTAACCTGAGCTTTGAGTGGCGGGACCTACAGTTTAAAGTCGATTTCGAACGACAGAATTTTTGTGAAACTTTTCATGGCAATCTTACTTACTCACAGAGTTTTTGTCAGAAATCTGTTGTAAGGAGAACGCCAAAGAAATATTTGCTCATATTTCATTTTGGGATTCGTTTCTGACCTGGGATTTGAACCGTGGCCTCATATCTAATAAGCCAACACACTACCTACTAGACTATGGCGACTTTAAATGATTTTGAGAAAATTAAGAGTTAAGAAATCGCGTTTTTTATGGCCTAGAAACAAATCGTGTTGTGTATACTTGTCTTATATTTCCTTTAAATTAGACTGACATACGTCTGTTGAATGCAGCACCAAAGAAGTGGAAACTTCTATTTTGCAAATCAGCAGATATCGTCAGGAAACATGTTACCATATGAAGTTCTATTTCATTCATTATCATCAGTCGTGTGGAAGTAGAGGGATATTCAGATCATGGTACACCGTGGGCATATTATCTGGCCTTTTGGCAATTGCTTATACGACTTACAAATTTTTCCTTTTCTTCATTTTGTTTTACTTTCTGATTCATTAAGAACTGTCATATGTACGTGAAATATTTTACTCTACTCTTCTCTTACATTGTCTTGCTATCTCCTTTCACATTCTTTTACAATCCTTTCACCACCAATGCCCACAAACATTATGCTGTGGCATACGACAGACATCAACTACGAATATGACAATTAATTACGGGCATTCACGCATTCAATTCGCGTATTATTGTCAGCATGTACAATATCATGTGTCATATGAAATTATTACGTAATATCGTTCCCATTCCAACCGCCTTTTTTTTAATGGATTTTTTTATTTTGCCAATGCTTGGAATTACGCGAATCCGCTTTCTCCATTTATTTTAATTGTAAAAAATACCACGAACTTTACGTATGTATGTACATATATTTGCCATTGTAATTTCGTTGATTTTTTGGGATTAAAAACCCAAGAAGAGTATGCCGCCACTGAGAGACAGAGACACACATACATCATTCCATCGTCGACATCATCATCATCATCATCAGAAGAAGAAAATCACATGACAATGACTGATGGAAACCGTAATTTATCACAAGATGGCACAAATGCAACCACAAGAACAACAATGACAACACAATAAAAATAGTTTTCTTTCTTTCTTTTTTTATGGAAAATATGAAAATATTAAGATGTTGTCAGGACATTTCATTGAAATTTTCAATGGACGAGAAAAATGGAACGTTTGTCTGATAATTTCGTATTTATAACGTATACCAACTTAAAACGTTTGACTGTGGTGTCTGTTCAGAAGTCAAAAGTATTTAAAGTGAGCAGAAACGATTTATTTAAGGGAAAATTTAAGTACCTCTATTACACAGCAAAACCTGTCTTTACATGCATTATTGTATGCAAAGGATATAAAAAAGTACCAAAGTACTTGCGAAAAAAAGTACCAAATATATGGAAATTGAATAGAAAAATAAATGCAAGAAAAGAAAAGCCATAAAGATGCCAATGATAGGCCTTGAATTGTATTCTAACCTGACAATTACCAGTTACAGTTGAAACCGTTAAGGAAAAATTCGACTTTCCAGAGTAGCTTTCTGAATGCAATAAAATGAAGTTTAGTTCATCAAAAACAAAAGAGTTCGAAAAGTAATGCAAAAGGAAGTACCATATTCTGCCATTATTTTCGTGAATCCTAATGTTGCCTTATCGGACTAGTCAGGAACTTTTAATCGAACAGATTTCTGTATAACGACAGTGAGACATAGCTAAAGTATCTTTAGAAAACCCGTTGTCATCGAATTCCAGTAGGTAGTGTGTTGGCTTATTAGAAGACGTCGGCACAAAGAGAGAACAGTGTAATAAAAGTGTGAGTGTATTTGTGAGAAGCATATGTATAAGCCAGAGGAAAATTGTTAGTAATATTTTCAAGTATAATCTAATAATATGTATATGTAGTGGAAAATATAAAAAAGATTACGTATTTAACTTGACAAACAAACTTCCAAAAATGGAGATTATTTCTC
Organism: Sarcophaga bullata; assembly: GCA_005959815.1. Classification (NCBI taxonomy): domain Eukaryota; kingdom Metazoa; phylum Arthropoda; class Insecta; order Diptera; family Sarcophagidae; genus Sarcophaga; species Sarcophaga bullata. The sequence continues at coordinate 1,949 of QOCX01004960.1, read as the reverse complement.
ACTGTTATTAGTGAATCTCATTGGAAAATAGTGAATCCTACTGTAATGTTTTTGTGGGTGTATAATTGAAAACTGAAAAAAAAGTGACATAAATCTCCTTCTTTAGAAGCTGTCAAGCAACTGAATGCAATTTTACGCTCTTTTTAACAAAACATTGTTGATGTTCGTGTCCTATGTGTGTAAAAAGCCGAAGATGTTGGGCCATCAGTGGCTATTTGTATCGACGTCTGCTCATTAGTCATCACCATAAAAGAATACCGCAGAAGATGACAACATACACATGCATACATATATAATTGGTCATTACAATCCTTTAGTCAGGATTGGAACCTAGCTTATTACACCACTGATGCTGTGTGCGTCAATTTTATACACGAGCAGTGGGACCTAAAGTTTAAAATCGACTAAGAATGACAGATTTTTGAGAATTTTTTTTTTCTTGGAGAGTTTTTGCCTGAAAGCTGCTGAGAGGAAGTTGCCGATGACATATTTTTTCAAATTTCCTTTTACTGCAGATATCTGACCTGAGGTTTGAACCGTGGCATCATGACTAATAAAGCCACCACCTACTAGAATAAACATTTACCATAATGCGTACAGTAGCGTTATAGTTGAATTCAATGGCATTTGCAAAAAATAAAACTTAAAAATAATTAAAAAGCAAATTAAATTCTATTTCCTGTTAAATTATGTACGAGTATTAATCGGAAGTATTTTTTTTTTTTTTTTTTTTTATTTTTCTCTCTAACAAGGCATTGTTTTGATTATGAAAAAAACTACACGTTTTTATATAAAATTTAATCACATTTAATTGTAAATATATTTTCATATTATTTTTTTAATTCATTAAAAAACAAAAATTGCAATTATTTTTTGCTACTGCCACCGCACTATTATTACACAATTCGCTATTGTCCGTCACAATACCCACCTTAATTTTCCACACAATTTCACTTTTATTTTCTGCCAACGCCAAACAGGGAGACAAAAAAAAATGTCGAAAAAGGGAGAAAAATTCTGCAATTTTCACCACAGAAAAACATAATTGCTCTCGGAGCGAAACAGTGATTATGAGACAGTATTATGGCAACGGGGGTAAAAGTGAAAGGAAGAATGATGAGTGGATCACTATACTACTGGAAAGTTGCTACTGCACAAGACGTAGGTTCCTTACAAATTCCATGTCATGCTTAAAATTTATATGATTTTCGAACATAACGTGGAGTTACTTAATGAATGGCTATTAACAGGAGTCATAAGTATTTCTTCTAGCTCCCTCTGACTAGTGGCAATAGTTTCAAACGTTTAGAATTCATAGTCTCCAGCCGGAACTTAATCACTGCAACCTTTTTACACACAAATTGTATTTTTCGAACAGTTTTCATTACTCAACTACCGCGGCTCTTTTAACGTTGGACCTGGCCTAACCTAAGCTGTTAACGGTGTTGTTATTTCTCAGACAGGGGAACAATTTATCAGATTCCTTATGTCATTAAAATAACACACAGTATGTAGTCGCTGTAGTCCAGTAGGTAATGTGTTGGCTGATTAGACATCAGGTGTCAGTTCAAACCTCAGGTTAGACATCACAACCAAAACGAAATATGAAAAAAATATTTCTTCAACGACTTCCTCTCAGCAGATTTCTGGCAAAAAATTTGAGAGAAAATAAATTTGCAATGAAAAGCTTCTCAGAAACTCTGTCGTACGGAATCGACTTTAAACTAAAGGTCCCGCCATTCATGTATAGAAAATTAACACACACAACATAAAAGGTGTGAGAAGCTATGTGGATCGGTATCCTGACTACATGCGGATACAAATTTCATGGTCACTTGTGCTATTTTCTTTTTTATCATTGATTATACGCCCTAAATTTTTTTGAAACCTTTTTAAATGATTTTCAAGACTGAAATTCGCATATAAAAAAAAAACAACAAAGTTTTACT
>QOCX01004957.1:0-13677 GCA_005959815.1 Sarcophaga bullata | reverse complement strand
TAACCGCTGAAGAAGCCACCAGCCCAAAAACCCTATCAAACAGAAATCTTTTCCGTATGCATTGGTTACTCTTGGATCTCATGTAGATTGGTCTCGTCCTACATTGGAAAATTTTGTTTTTTCTTATAACCATTCATCCAGTAATAGGCCTCATCGCTAAAAATGATTTTTCGACGGAATTTAGTACCAGTTTTCATGTGCTTTAGTGCCTATTCGGCGAATACACGTTCGTTATCTATGGTCGTTTACTTTCAGCTCTTGGGTCAGTTGAATTTTGTACCACGGATAAAAACCAGTGTTACAACGCATAATTCAAGTTGTGATATGCGAAATATCGAGCGACGCGAAATTGAGCCTCGGATTTCCTGCTCCCACTCTCAACAGCATTGCTATGTTGATCGTCACGGCTGCTAAATCGTCTATATACGTCACGGTGTGTGATTTATTTATCCACCACAAAATTGCGACCAATGCTCTCGTTAAATATATAATGCGCGATCATCATACGCGATCGAAAGCATTCGGTACCTTGCCGAAATAGAATACCCATTTTGATAAGAAAGAAGAAGTTATGTTTTTGGCACGTATTGTTGACATGTTACAATTCCGATCCACGGTTTATCGTAGAACAAACAAACTGAATAAATGAAATAATATATGAAAATGTTACTTCAATAATAGATCTCTATTAATCAACTGTCAAAAGTCCAAAGACTCAGTTGTGAGATCTCTAGATTAATGTAAACATCTCAATCTGCGAATCTAATGCTAAAGTTAAGTCTATAATCAAAAGTTCTGAATGCCTTAGGAATGGACAATCACTGTACCGATTTACAGTCTCTTAAATTTTTAATAATTTCAGCACGGCACGAATGACAGATGTTAACAAATGTTATTGCCTCACTAAATAAGCGATTTTGATACGCTAAATGGATAACCCGGTGTTTGTAGTCTTATATGAAGATTAATATTTTATATTCCGTTGTTCATCATTATAAAATTAAATTCATGCAGACCCAAATATAATTTAAAAGTAACGTTACGATTCATTTTTTAATTTCGTAAAATCCAATATAATCATTGTGACAACGCTTGGAGGATATGTTTATTGAAGGAATATTCTGAGCCTTGATAGGTTCTTATAAGAGGAAGTATTTTGTGGTATACAATTGGGTTAAAAATGGAGCGGGAGTTTTTGTCCTTAGAACCCATACAGAAACTTGCAGGTATCTTCCAAGCAGATCAATCAAAACTTTTGTCAAGGTCTTCTGATAGTGCACTGTAGGCTCATAGTATAATGGGTGCTGCCTCGAGCCTAACATGTTGATTCTTTGACAATGTGAATGCATCATCGCAACATATAATCGCAACCTGTGAGACATCAATGCATTTCAGAAGAAAACGCCTATGTGCATATCAAATGCCGGGCAGTGATCCAGCAGGGCTACCCTATAAATTATAAGGGGAGTATTACAGATCGAGTAGTCACGGAACTAAAGTACCTCTCTATCACTACAGTACCAATAATAATTTTTCCTATTTCTTGACCTCATTAAATTCATTTCACAACTTGGCATAATATTTCGCCATTCAATGAATGTTTGAAGGCAGTCCATCGTGAGTTTTCTTTGTTTCGGTAGGTTAGATCTCTTCTGGTCGTTCAGAAAGTTTGAGATTTTATATTCTTGCATAGCCACAAAGAAATTCAGTTTTTTACTATTGGAACTAAAGATACAAAGTTCTCAAACTACTAACTGGTCAATACGATCCTTTAGTTAGGATTACAATTTAGCATCCCATGCCACCCATATTGCGTGTGTGTGTGTTCATTTTATACATGATGGGCGGGATCTACAGTATAAAGTCGACTCCGAACGTTTGATTTTTGAGAGACTGTTTGTTCATGACAGTAATCTGCTCAGAGGAAGTCGACGAAGAAATATTTTTTCATATTTCGTTTAGTTAGAACTGTCCGATCTCGGTTTGAACGATTGATTGAAATTGTTGATTCGGGATGATGCCNTAATTAGAACTGTCCGATCTTGGTTTGAATGATGGATTGAATTTTTTTTGATTCGGGACAATGCCAATCCACATGAGATCGAAAACATCATGAAATAGTCACTGTTTGGATTGGATTTTGAACTGGCAGGGCTATCGATCTCTATTTTTTTGAGAACGACGTTGGGCGATAGATTACATACATGCACCCCACCCCTTCAATCGGGATTACAACGTAGATTTTTCACGCCATGTGCATCAATTTCATATATGACATGACTCCGAATGACAGATTTTTGAGAAACTTTTCATGGCAATTTTTGTTTACTCTCAGAGTTTTTGCCAGAAATCTGTTGAGAGCAGGTTGCTGAAGAAATATTTTTTCATATTTTCGTTTTGTTATCAGACCTGGGGATTGAAATGTGGCCTCATGTCTATTAAGCCAACACACTAACTACTAGACTATGGTGACTATTGTATTTAAGAGTCTAATTTCCTTAATAAATAATGCTTAATGGGACATATTAAATCGATTCTCCTCATGTCTGATCTGATCTGTGATCTGTTATCAATGTCGGTCGAACTCAAACCAAATGACGCAGCTTGTCTCTAGTTTTAACAGCACTCAACCTGCCTTTAGTTAAGAGATTTTTTGGTTTTCATTTCTATTCATAAGTTTTTTTTGAATATTTTTCCAAAAAAAAAAAAAAAAAAAAAGAAAAAAAATCCTTTAATTTTATTTAAATTGTTTGGTATTTAATTTCTGAAATCCTAAAAAAAAAGAATGAAAAGAAAAACTTTTTATGCAGTTTTAAATAGCGGCCAGCCAGACAGAAGAACTTTTTTTGTTTTAAATATGCAGACTTAAAAACCAATTTTAATTAAAATGTTCTCAAACAAAAATTTTCTTGTTAATTCTCTAAAATGTTTCATTTCTTTTAAGGCAAAAGAATGAAAGATACACAGTTTAAGTGGAGATACAAACAACAAAAAAAAAAAAAGGTACTAAAAAGGGGAAAAAAGTTTTCTTATTAAAATTCACACAAACAAGAGTTGAAGAGAGAGAGAGAGAGAAGAGAGCGAGAAATGGGCCGTTTTAACATGCATACACACAAGCGTGGAAAATTGATGTCTAATCAAACGAGAACGACCTTCAAAATATTGTAATGAAACAGAAACAGATAACAGAAACGAAACATGATATGTCACATTACACACTGTGGAATAGGGGTAGAGGTGAGAGATGGAAGTGATGAGTGATGGATGTGTGTGGTGGTGGTGGTGGTTATGGTAATGCTATGGCTGATGTGGTGGTGGTGGTATGTTGAACATTTTCTCAAATTAGTTTTTTGTTTTTTTATTTTTTTTTTACTGCACTTGCCAAGGCCAAATATCCCAAAGAGTACTATTTATTGCATGTGTACTATTGTGTGTACTATTGTAGCATATGAAAGAAACGCTTTTCATTTGTATATTAATATAATGGCATATTCGAGCAATGAATAGAAATGCACTCTACTGAACATTTATTTGTTTAACTTTGGGGTTTTTTTTTTTTTTTTCCTTTAATACACATACTTACGTGTGCATTTGTCATGTATATGTGTATACACTTATATTACTTTGTTTATGGACTAACTATCTATCTATTTTGTTTTTGGACTATTTTTTTTTAACTTCCTGACATTTTTTTTATAATTTTTTTTTGGGCATAATTTTTGTTGTTGTTGTTGTTGTTTTTTGTATGTTCTTGTTGGCCAGAAATTTATTTGCATAAAATATTTACTCGAAAGTTTTTAGAAAACAAAGTTTAAAATATAATCACAAATCTTGATAAATATACACATACACACATACACACCTAGATCTATTATTTTCTATTTCGTTTGACAGTGTGCTAGGCAAAGAGTAGAGTAGAGTAGTCCGAATTAAAGACATTCGTTGTAACTTTATAGCCATTTGCAAATTTATCTAGGAAATTAAGCTCTTAACTTTAAGAATAATGTTTGAAAACATTCTGCCCCCCCCCCTTTTCCCTCCATTTTTTGTTTTTGTTCTCATTTCATGGAAGCAAAAACAAAAAAAGAATTCGAAATAATATTTGAGTTCATGTGAAATATACCAGGTAACAATAGCAGCTTGGCACATTGCATGCCATAAAATGTTTGATCCTGACAAAAACAAAAACAAAACAAAAAAAACCGAAGCTTTTAAAACTTTTACTTTAGAAAACACTTCTTCATTCTCTTCGTTCTCTTTTCTACAAATGAAATAAAATTCTCTGTGAAAAATTCAATGCAATTGCTGTTAAATAGTTTATGCAAATATAACAGCATCACAGCATCAACTGTTCATAATCTGTTCAACCATACAGGACATCTCTGACGTTTATACACATCAAGCACACGTAAGTGATAATTTATGTTCGTTTTTTCCCCATGGAACACTAAGTGAGCAAATCAAAAATTGTAAGTGTGCTCTACTTATAATTTGCAAGCNGCAAGCAATTTTGCCGTTTATGTGACAAATTACAAGTGATTTTATGCGTTAGATAAGATACAATGGTAGGTAGGATGGATGGCATCTTTTATATGGTCCACTGTGTTAACCGTCACACTCATGATATCATATAACATTGCACCTCCAATCCAATATCTAATCTATCAATACTATCAATAGATACTTACTACAATACTACAATATTCTGGGAACTATATCCCCAGAAACATCGATCGCAAAAGTGCCAGACAGATTCTAATTCAATCCGTTAAATGTCAGAAATGAATTAACCAAACAACAGTAGAACGAACACATACTGCAATCTATTCATAGGTTCTACGAAACATTTCTGCAGAACTTGTTATTGCACTCTCTACAAAGATTCTGATTAGCTATGCATAATGCACAACGAAATAGCCGTAGTCTAGGGGTTAGTGACTACTATTTCAGTTGTAATCCTGACTGAAGGATTGTAATGACGAATTATTTATGTTATGACATGTTCTACACAAGCATTTGGAACATCTAATCGAACCTGATGATGTCTTATGTTCATGAAGGAAATATTTCTGGCACGTCAGTCTTGAGAGAGTAAAAAAGAATATTGGTTATGTGGTCAATAGTTGTAATTGGCGGTTCAGTGGCTATGAGTTAATGGATCTCGCTGACGATTTATTCAGATAAAGGTCATTAGAATGTCTCCTCATGCTATTTTATATAAACGAGTTTACAGCCAATATGCTATTCTATAAAAACGAGTTTACATCCAATATGCTATTTTGTATAAACGTGTTTATATCTCATGCTATTCTGTATAAACGGATTTATATCTTATATTATTCCGTATATCTCCATTGCTATTCTATGTAAACGTGTTTACATCTCCAATATGCTATTCTGTATAAACGTGTTTATATCTCATATGCTATGCTTATAAAACATGTTTTATATCTCATATGCTATTCTATATAAACGTGATTATATCTATATACTATTCTATATAAACGTGATTATATCTAATATGCTTTTTCGATATAAACGTTATTATATCTCTAATGCTATTTGATATAAAACGCTTATTATATTATTATGCTATCAGATATAAACATGTTTATATCTTCAGTGCTATTCTATATACAACATGTTCATCCCATATGCTATTGCTTTATAAACATGGTTTATATCTCATATACTATTCTATATGCTATTCTATATGCTATTCTGTATAAACGTGTTTGTGTCTCATATGCTATTCTATATAAACGTGTTTGTGTCTCATATGCTATTCTATATAAACATGTTCATATCTCATATGCTATTCTATATAAACATGTTTATATCTCATATGCTATTCTATATAAACATGTTTATATCTCGTATGCTATTCTATATAAACATGTTTATATCTCATATGCTATTCTATATAAACATGTTTATATCTCATATGCTATTCTATATAAACACGTTTATATCTCATATGCTATTCTATATAAACAAGTTTATATCTCATATGCTATGCTATATAAACATGCTATTCTATTTAAAAATGTTTATATCTTATATCTTCCAATATATTGATCACTTTTGTAATATAGATTTGAAGTTGGCGAGCCAAATGATCTTCTTTTTCATTTTCAGGAACCTCAAGTTCATCTATCTATGTAACCACGAAATATTTTTTAATAGAATACATGGTGTTTGCTACTATCTGTCTCTCTGTGTCTGCATGCGTACTGTGTTCCGAATTGAATGAGTAGTATTGAAGTTTTATTATTCCCAGGCTCCCCAAAGTACGTTCTCGTACTCTTTAAGCCATTAACTTATACACCTTGAAAGTTACGTACGTACATATTTACCATTCCTTTCGATCTTAATTTCTATTCAAATGAATGGCATGTGAATAGTTTACGTTGCACTTTATTTTCTGGTATTTTTTGTGTTTTTTTTTTGTTTTTTGCCATTCACAAAATTTAATTAAGCAAAATAAGAGAGAAAAATTTCTATCTCCTCATTCATTATTCCTTCTTTTTTTCTGCACATTTTTTTTTAACGAAAGTTTAAACTCTTTTATAGATGAGATGGAGATTTTTTTCCATTTGCTTCGCATAAGAAAAGTTTTAAAGTTACGTCAGGCAAAAAAGAGGTGAAAAAAGCAGCTTCAAATATCATTTTCAGTTTAGTTTATGGGAAATCGTATAAAAGATAAACTATTTATGGGAATATGAACGTAACTCTACGCTTAAAGTGTGTGTCATAAAAAAAGAAAAAGAGATTTAAAAAGGAATTGCATAATGAATTCGATAAAGGAAGACAGAAAACTCTAGCAAAAGGACTTTAAAAAAAATTTTTTCTGAACAGAAATTAGGAAAGAACTTTAAACGGCATACACTGGGAAAATTATTTTTAATTTAATTTAATTAAATTAAAAAAAAAAAATTAAAAATAAATCACATCCACATCAACAGTTCAAAACAAGTTAAACAATTTTACCATTTTACCCCCAAGGCTGCTTCAAATTTATTTTGCAAAAATATCACTTCGAAAAACATAGAAAAAACATAGGATTTCGCTGGAGGAGGGGGTAGGGTAGGTAAAGTAAATTCTATGAAATTTATGAAGGTAAAGAAACGACTCAAAGTGTAATTAACAATGAAAATGTAATTTATACCACCGTACTTGGTACGCACTTAAAGTACCCTGAAAATAAGTTGAAATACTTTGGTAAAGAAAAATAAACTCAATGGTGATGGTTATAAAGAGTTAAATTAAAAGCAATATTTTATAGTAATTAAGGAGCAAAAGACCACGACAACAAAAAGAAAAAGAGAAAGAACTTGGGTAGCACTTAATGACAGCTGAACGTACATGTGCAGGAGTTTTATTTTTTTGTTTTAAGAAACTTCAATTAACCCTTTAATAAACGGAACTTAATGGAACTATTTTTCATATAACGGATAATTTTGTTGTACTCGCTTGAGAACTATCGATAGCAATAACTGTGCTTTCACAGCTAACAATATCAAACAGTGTTGACATTTCTTAGTTCAGTAAAGGGCAATTTACATGATAAGTGGTTAAGAACAAAAGAGAATAATATTACAGAATCCATCAATTCATCTTAAAAATGAGAGTATAAATCTTACGACAGGTTTTCTTTACATTTAACCGATTAGGAAAATAACCAAAACAAAGTAAACTAATACCCTGATACAATGAAGTAATTTATTTTAAAAATCGATGAGATCCGTACCTTGCCAGAATCCGTAATTTTTTCTCAATACCGGTATACCACCGTATCCAGTAGGAAAATTTAAGCCTGAGACAGACATCTCCAGCAAAACGAAATATAAAAGACTTCCTCTCAGCAGATTGTAGCAAAGATCTTGGGAATAAACTAAATCGCATCAAAACAAGTTGTCCAAAAAATCTTAATCGGTACGGAATCGACTTAAACCTTTAAGGTCACTCGCCGACACTCCATGTATAAAATTAACATACACAACAGAGTGGTGTGATAAAGCTCAGGTCGTTCTAAGTCCTAACTGAAGAGTGTAATGACCATTATGTAGTATGTATGTTGTATGTAGGGCCTTATTTGCATGGATTAAGTCTTTTAACTATGTCAAAAGAGAAGATATTTTTAGAATTCCAAGTCTATTTTAAAATTTGAAAGTAAAAATTTACAAAGAATTTTTTACATTTACACGTTTAGTAAATAACCAATAACGTAAAGTAAATTTAATGCTTCCCTGATCCAAACACGTCTATATTGTATAAATCGAAGAGAGCTGTACGACGCCAATAACCACCATCCGTATTTCTCGCAATATCGTACACTCCTCATTATTATATATGAGTTTACACGATACTATTCACGTCTCTTGCCACACAAAAGCTTGACATGTCGTATGACTGTGTGATCAACTAAGCCCTTCCTAGAGCAAGTCTTTATGAATCGTAAATCAACGGCTTTCAAATTGCGGAAATTAAAAAATCGGTTCGTAAAGTTAATAGATTACTTCGCCATTTTACGATCATCATAATCGCTCGAGTGAACAAATGACTTCGGGCACTGTATTTGGCCGTTTCATTCTAAGTTTTAACTCTTCTCGGAGTCAAAACCAATGAAATGTGCGTACGAAAGCCTATTTCCGCCAATAGCACAGAATACTTCAAGAAAGATGGGAATATGTCTGATTCGTAGACGTTTTAAATTCGTTGGCCTTAGCCCAACATAAGAGACTGCCATCGCTATGTCAAACGTAGTTGGCCCCTCAACAATTGTGGGATTGAACTCCTCAGGGTTATTTTCTATCGGGCTATGTTAAGCCTTTAGATTATGTTTACGAAATAGCAACTTTGAAATGTCAACTACTTCAAGCCCTTATAGGAACTGATATGTAGATTCGTATCAAGGACACGCAAATTAAATCATTTCTAGAAACTTTCCGCATAAAATTATCGTACCAGACTTACTGAGGAGCAACATTTATGGAGAAAAAATTATCCTTACAGGCACTAACAAAAGGTTCTCCATTCTCATAACTTCCATACTGTCGAAGTGTGTGGCCGGAAGTTGTGCTAATAAAATTTAATTCCTCTTCTATGGTCAAAATACAGTCAGTTAGAGGCGATTAATCGTATTCACTTTACTTCACTTAAATAAACTTATTGCGATGCCGCAGCTAACTTATATTGAATCCAGCCTTACTTATGTTGTCCCAAGTCATTATTTATGCAGGGTCAGGTAGTGTACGGATGAGAAAAAACATTTGATTGATTCAACTTAACGAACCTAAAGTAATTCTCATCTATTAGGCTACAAGCCGGCTAGCAAAGTTTATTATTTATCATGATTCAGGAAGTTGCTAGCGGCGACTGTAAATTTTTAGTCATCTGAGCTTATGTAATAGCTTATCAAGATACCTGAATTCAATCGTCAGTTTCATGGCTTAGCTAGAATCTTTTTCATCAGACTACGAGATCTCAAGACGTTAATGATGTTTAGCATAAAATCAAAGCCTCGATTTGGACCCTGGAATATAGAAATGCTTTCAGAGTCATCTTCTGCTACACAATTGTACAAGATGTTGCATAACTACTGCTTAAGATTTACGGTGGCCGATGGTATTATCTTGTAATATTCCTGACAACCGAAAAAATGTGAATTTTTTGATATCAAGGGGAATGGGACTTATGAAATACCACACCTTGTGCTACCAACGGATGCTATGAAAAATGTCCTCTATAATGCCTTGTAAAACATAAAATATGATAGCCACTGAGGTGCACTTCTGGTGTAAGTGCACTTGGTTAAGACAACCCTAGGATCGATTGAACTCATAATGTTGAACTACTTCTCGGTTTATGCTCGTTAAAGAACTTGATGGTAGGAGAACACCTAAGGGTATGTGATTATTAGCCAATCGGCAGATATCGGTGATTCATTACTAAATTCGTTACATGGCCACATCCGTTATTAGATGTATAAAATCGCAGAGGCGATAGGTTAAGCCGCCATTACCTACGAACTATGCAGGTGGCTAGCCAATATCGTCAAACTTAAAAACTTGCTTTAGTCATTTCTTTTGCGAATATTTTAAAACGATATTTTAAAGGTGGAGTGAGAGAACCATTTAAATTCTTGGGAAGGGTGGAGACTTATAAAGGCAGTAATCGACATTCTTCGGCTATAAGCAAAACAATCGAAAAGCATTCAACGCTTAACTAGTAGTATCCACGAAGAGCAAACCTCATACTCACATCATTCGCGCAGTCTAGTAGGTAGTGTGTTGGCTTATTTTAGCAGTATCAGAGGTTAAATCCCAGCACAGACATCTCAGATAAAACGAAATCTGAAAAAATATTTCTTCACAAACTATGCTCAGAAGTCTGCTGGTAAGAATTCTGAGCGTAAATAAAATTGCCATGAGAAGATTCATTGTTCGAAGTCGATGGTGGTGTGCGAAGCTAAATTGTAATCCTGCCTAAAGGAGAATTTTGTAGTCCAGAGAGTATCTATTGATACTTTGCTTCTCTGATGGTTAGTTTATAAAGAAACCACACGGGTAGCACCATACAGGCCACGTCATTTGACCCAAATGATAAATGGTTGTAATCCTGACTAAATTATAAAGAAATTTAAAATCAGAAGGAAATTTACTTTGAACGGATGCATATGAGAACAATATTTAGAAAGAAATGTCACGGCATTTAATCTGAAATGGATTAAACGAGAGTATTCGGTGACAGAAAGCAATTCAAACATTAAAGGCAGATTCAAGACCACAACCTTACAAAAATGACAGCTGCCTAGTGGATAATAAATAATGAATAATAATGACTAGCATAACGCATAGAATGTATTGTGTTAATTATTAAGTCATTATTTATGCCATGACTAATGGGCATAGAAACGTTTTAAGCGTAAACTATACAGAGACACAAAGAACAAACCGGAAACACTAAAAGGGTTAAAAAAGTACACAATAAAAGGTATGTATGTATGATTATGTATGTGTATGTATGTGTATTCTAGACAAATTAAACAAAACAAATTTTTATAGAAAAAAAAGGAGAAAAAAGAATAAAAAAGAAACGAAGAACTACGTAGCATAACAAAAACAAAATGGAAAAGGTTGAAATAGGAATTAAGCGAGGCAGGAATAAAAACGTAAAAATGGCAGAGCAGCCAGTAGTTTATAATTGTTAAGCACTTCTATTGCGATAACAACAACAACAACAACTACAACTACAACTACAACTACAACTAGTTACAATAGCTGGAACTCTAACTGTGACTACGATGGTGACTCTAACTGTGACTCCTTTAAAGCAAAAGCAGCAACAGCAACAGAATAACTAAAGAAACTAAAGAAACAAAACAGAACAGATTGTGTAACATTTTGTCAGCCATCAAAGCAATTTGTAGGAATAACAATTGTTGACGTCATTATATGCTTTTTGTTTAAAGGATAAGAACAGCAAAAGGTTCTGTCTGTCTGTCTGTCTGTCTGTACTGTACTTTGTGACTGTTTACTGCTTACTGCTATATTTCACCCTTTTACCCTTTCCTTGCACAAAGTGTCAAAGAATTGAAATGAAGTGCGGAAGGTAGCTAAAATTGCTGTTCTTCTTCAGTCAGTAAGAGAGGTGGGTGATAGCTAGGGAAAGGAAATGAACAACAACAAGAAATAAATAAATGAATAAATGAACAATAAAAAAGAAAAAGAAACGTACAAAGCAAATGAATACAAGAATCTTTGAAAAAAAAAGAAAGAAAGACAGAGAAAAACGGAAGAATTTTGTTGAAAACGTTTTCCGCAATGGCGCTTAAGTTATTTTAAATGACAATGTAGCGTGTATGAATATTGTTAAATAGGAAATGGAATATAAAAACTAAAACAACAACAACAAAAAACAAAAAAAAAAGAAGAAGAAAATCAACTCAAGTCTCTCATTTTATTAAAGCTTTTCTGCATTGTTGTTGTTTTTGGTGTCAGGCTATTATCATGGTACAGGATTTTAACACTCCGCATTACCCTTTCGAGCCTTATGTTTTCAACGTCTCTTTCTTTCTTTCTGGCAAGTAAAACAACTACAACTGACAGTCGTCATTTACGTTTACGCTGCCAACCAGTGCCTAAGCTGGTAGCATTTAAACTTCAGCATGTTTTTTTACATAGATTTTTTTTTTGATTTTTTTCTTTCCTTATTTTTGTTCTCTTTAATTTTAATAAGAGAAGTGCTAAAATAAAAAAGACAACGAATTTATAATTGGTGACACCGCCACTACCTACTTGAAATGTTACAATGTAAATGAAATTTTAGATAAAAAAAGCAACGAAATAAAATCAAAACATTTTTTATTTCTTACTTTGGAAAACGTAGAAAGTTAGTTAAAGATTTTAAAGGTTTAGAAACAGAGGGCCATTCTTTATTCAGAAATTCTAACATACTTTTATCATTCCTTCTGCACAGAATTTCAATATCTTATCTCCGTTGAACGTAATGAATCGATTATACGCTTGGCAACCATTGCGAGGACTGCTTGACGTGGCTGGAAGCGAGGCATCAATGGCACGTATTTCTTGAAATGAGAACGGCGCACCATTACGGTTGCAAATGAAAACACCTATGGGCACGGGATAACAGAATTTGTTTTATAATCCGCTCTTAAGGCAATGATGTGAAAGAGTTTAGGTTCAACGAGGATGGTACAACTGTCACACATCTCAATGCCACACCGATTTAATACATCAAACGTTGTGATGGCCATTTAATTTGCCGAAAGGTATGCCATGGCTAGCCAAAAGCTCATTTGACACGTTGACTAATTTTCTGGCGTTATGCCGACACATAACAATTGATCATTTAAGGCCATATTCGAAATGTCATGTGCCGAGATAACGATCTCATAATTGCCGATCGAATGAATCGATTGTTACCCTCTAATTGATTCCTCGATTGTGCGGCGCTCTTGTTGGAGGCGCCTATGATAACGTATATAATTGGCCCATTACAACCTTCAGTCAGGATTACGGCCTAATGCTTCCTCACTACTACTTATGTTGTGGTGTGTTTATTTTTACATGAGCGGCTGGACGCTAAAGTTTAAAGTCGACTCCGAAGACAGATTTTTTGAGAAACTTTTTATGGCAATTTTATTACTCTCAGAGTTTATGTGTCCAGAAATCTGCTGAGAGGAAGTAGCCGAAGAACTGTTTTTTTCATGTTTCGGTCTTTGATGTCTGACCAGGAATTCGAACCCTGCTTTCGTCTAATAAGACCAACACACTACGTACTTAGAACTAACGGCCTATAATATACATTTTTATATGTAAGGATATTTGTTTTTCGAAATGTTTAAAAACATAAAGCCACAACAGTATCTGCGCGAACTTAAATGTAATCCCTAAGTAAAGTCGATGGCAAACACTAATTCACTGTAACACTATAAAACTAATATGGAAAAATGTCTCCAAAAACATTACTCGACTATCACAAACTCGCTGATAATTAAAATGAAGTCACCATATATTCACTGTAAAGTTTATTTTTTTATTATTAGCGAAAAGGATACAAAAACTCTATAGTTTACACCTCTTAAGACTCGTAAAAACCATGCTGAGCTTAAAGAAAATATTTCCAAAGAAATGACTTTAAAAATTTCCCCCG
>QOCX01004956.1:0-12207 GCA_005959815.1 Sarcophaga bullata | reverse complement strand
AGCAGAATTGGCAAAATTTTGTATTCTCAGAAAGAGCAAAAACTGCATCAATATATTTTTCAAATAATTGAATTGATCAATCCTTATCATTATACAGATTTGGCCTTCATAGCAAAAAATTGTTAAGAGATAGATGCTTTAGCCCTACAACCATACGCACAATTCTGCTCTTCTCAAACTTTACAGGGTATCTCATACCTATTGCCCTGAAAAACTTCAGGATACTGCTGGATGTCAAGAGGAACAATAAATTACCTAGCATCCTTCTGGGATGCATTAATAAATTACAGTTTCCAAGAATAGCATCTGATGATCCATTCTCAAAGTAAAAAATTTGTTTAGAGAAGAGACTTTGCCTCTATACATGCTTCCTTTCGCTGAGTATAATTTTCCAAACTTTTGTTTCCATTCCACCGGAATATTTCGGAATATTCAGTGTCGTGGGCTTGGAATATTTCATTCTGGTATCTACATGATAGGTATGATAGCCTAAATCGAAGCACGAAGAATTTCTAGACTTTATCTAAAGTAATTATCAAAAGAGGCAATTTTTTCTCGTCCTTCGCCATTAAATATGGTAAACTTACAGTTAACAGCTCATATCACGTTTGTCACAAGCTTCTTCATTTATCAAATTGAAAAAGGTGTTATAGCGTTGTTTAAGACAGTTACAATTAAGAAAGTTTGAAGATAAAGACGAATATAAAAAAATACAAACCAGAAATTATAGAAAAAAATTCTGTCTGTACGCTGTAAAAGTCGCCTTAGCAGAAGCCATTGAAGTTGTAAGAAAATGATTTTCATAGGCAAGGGTGCTCTTAAAAATATTACACATTTCTCCCCTTTTATGTGCCCCCTTTTATGGTTAAGACATTTCTTACCTTATTTTTTTTGGGTTTTGCTTTAGATGGAAACATTGGCATGAAGAAGTTTCAATATTATTTTCAACAAACCATTTAATGCAAATGCCAATACATTTACTTGCATCCTTATGGTTTACCTTAAGCATTAAGTCCTCCACTGCATATTCAGCATTCTAATCAATCTTATCAGAATTAAAACTTACCATTAGGTGACTACAATCACCGGTGTCTAGTAGCTAGAGCGATGGCTTATTAGATATGATTATGTAGTGTGTGTTAGTATGTGAGTGGCGGAACCTTTAGTTTAAAGTCGATTCCGAATGATAGATTTTTGAGAAACTTTATTCGGTGCAATATTATTTATTCTGACAGTTTTTGCTCGAAATCTGCTAAAAAGAAGTTGCCAAAGAAATATTATTTTATATTTCGTTTTGCTGGATATTTCTGTGGACTCTTGTCTAGTAAGTCAACGCACTTGCTACTAGATTACGGCCATATTATGGAACTGCCAATGAAATAAATTTGCCTTTCCTACTACTGTATACTATACATACTACAGTATATATATAAAGACATCGCACATATTTAAGTAAATTTTGTAGAATTGTACTTCTTAACTTTTATTTACAATGTTCCTAAATATACATACATGCGTGGAATACAAATAAAATTTAACGTTCTCATTTTTAACTACCACATATGGGTTATTCTATAAGCAAAGTCATATTCGTATGTAAGTATGTATTTTGTTTATGGGCTTTTAGTTAGACAGTCTACTCAGAGTAAGTAATTCAAATGGATTGTAATTTTTTGTTTAACATGTTTTCATTTTATTTTCCCGAAATTTACTTCTATTTTTATTCCTTTTTTACTAAGACATGATATTACCACCCACTGCGCAACAGACCCCAAATGCACATAACAAATTTAGCTTACGCAACAACTCAAAAGGTGGCAAGGCGTTCTTATTTTTTATTTTATAACAATTGAATTTCTCCTTTGCATAAAAGCTATCATAATATGTTATAACGTGGCACCTATTATGTGCAAAACACATGAAATGATCCATAAATATGCCATAATATAACAATGTTTTTAAGCAACTTTTTGTGTAAACAATCATTTTTATAGTTCACATGATTCTTTCATACATTAAGATATTATGACCTTAATAAGCACATAACTGGCAGTATCATCAGTTACAAAAAAATAAAAAAAATTAATTTATGAACTGGAAGAAGAAAATGTGTTTTTATTTCCACACATACATATGTATGTTTACGGTTATTATAATATCCAGAGAAAGGATATAAAATATTCAATTAACTAGAAGCAAATACACTTGCCCTCATTTATGGACTAACTCAGCACGAACCAAAAATAAATTCTGTATTACTGTATTACACTTATTCTAATTCTATATTCTTTTGTTTTGTTTTTTATTTCACTTTTTAGAATCCGTATTTTGAGAATATCAAACAATCTTTGTATACCATATGTATGAATATAAAAAAATATATCAGTGTGTTTGGATGTTTGTGTTTATAATATCTCAGCATTAGATATACCAATAATTGTAATAAACGTCAAACCGTCAATCTAAAAACATTTTGATGAGGCTTTTTTAATTTTATGTACAGCCACACTCTCACTTGCTAACGGCGTTGGCCAGGCAGTCACTGTCAACAGCGGGAACTATATGTCTATGATTATCAAATTCTTTTGGCATATAGTTTAAATTGTACAGTGCTATGTAACACACAACTCATCTCATGTGATCGTAATATAAACTGGCCACCGAAATTGTTCCATTTAACTCTTTAGGTTCTTTTTACGTGAATAGTATATGCGAACAAGCGACAAACGCCATCGGTTCTCAATGGTAACATAAACCATGCCATCGGTCAAGTCATCAGTCTGATTTATACGCCAAAGTCATTGTCAGACAAGCCGTGACACAGATTTGAAAGAATAAAAGTTTACTATAATAAGTCACAAACATAGCGGCCAGATTTGACGACTAATCCCATTTTGATGATTTTGTGCTACAAAATTATCATTGACATTTCATCATTTTTAGAAGCAATATTTGTACACAAGTCTTAGCAATTTAAGACTCATGTATAATTTTTCCCTTATATTTGAGTTTTTAAATATCGCGGTGCAACAGTTACAATACACCCAGCTACTGCCATAGTGCAAGTTATGAGTTTTGTTGTGTGGAACTCAAAAATATTTTTTTTATATTTCTCGCACCCTCCATACTTGTTTTATTTGACAAAAACCTTATGTTTAACCATTGATTATTCAAATATATTTTAAAATATTTCCAAAATCCAAAGGGTTTTGAAAAGTGGAGAGATGAACCTTTAAAATAGTATATATAAACATTATGGTTCAAGCTTACATGTTATTAGTTTGATAGGTAAACTTGCAAAAAATTATTTTTTTCTTATTTTTTCATTTTTAATTGAAAATTGAATTAAAAATATAAGATAAGTGATACATTCTGAAAGTGCATTATATTGTGAAAGATTGACAATCTCGTTTGATCAATGGACATATATTACCGTAGTTATTATTTAAAAGTATAACACTCGTATTATACTTTTTATATACGTCACCTTATCAAATGAGTCCTTCAGTTCAAAAATTTTCAAAATTTTTAATGATGATGCTTGCAAATGTGTCATTTTCACGCTAGACCAGAGTCGGCTAATATTTGTGTTTTCCAAAATTTCTTATTTTTGCTTTCCGCAAATATTGGGACAACTTCTGTGGTCGTTCAAATACGAAATTGACACATTTTCCATCAAAATCAAGATTCTTAAAAATTGTCAAATTTTTTTAACTAAAAGTTCATTTGAAACAAAATATAATGTAAGTATAACACTACTGTTATACTTCTCAAATGATAACCACGGCAATTTTTGTTTGATTTTATCAAACGAAGTGTCAATCTCTCACAAGAGAATGCGCTTTAAGAATGATCATCCACTTATTTTATATGTTTAATTATAGGTTTACTACTACGAATGGGCAAACTTGAAAAAATATGAAAAAAATTAGTATTTGCTAAGTCTAACTCATCAAACCTCATAGAATATTGGGTCGAATAATATATATATGTATACCGTTTAATAGGCCCATCCCTCTTCTTTGTAAGAAAGATAAATTTTTTGACATTGGTTAAGATGTGTTTCTGTTATCAATAAATTTGTGTGTAAAGTGTAAAAAAAAACTGTTTTTGCCAAATAAAATAAGTTTGGAGGGTTTGAGAAATATAAAAAAAAATATTTTTGAGTTCTACTCAACAAAACTTACAACTTACAATATGTCATTAGCTGTGTATATTTCACTTTTTTTTATTTTGTCGGATTTTTTAATTATTAAAACTGAAGTACATATCTGTGTATAGTGAATTAGCTTTTTACGTTTTACTACAATAAAAGAAATGTAAAAAAAACGTTTTATTTATTCGTTTTTACTGAACACTTTGACGATTTTAACGATTTTTTTAATATTTGATGATTACTCATCTGGAAGCTATGCACCCACACACACTTTGTTTAAAGTAAATTTAATGAAAGACTCGCTATATATGAGTGAAACACTACAAAAACATACTACTTTACGTTGTTATCACAGTTAAAGTGTTCAACTTTTCCACGCCATTGATAGTGATAGCAAAGGTCAGTTTAATCCGAATTACGTTATCCCAATTAACAACGTTGACGTATCGTTGGGGATTCTTAATTAAATTTTTCGTTTCTCTTCTTTACTCTTTATGCGGTTAAGAGGTATTCTCTCCGTTAATTATTTATATAATGACGTCAAGAGATTTTAAAAATATGGTTGAACCGCAATTAACCATTAGTATTTGAGAACTTAAGCAGGGGTTTGAGTTTGTGCTATTTTCGGTTAATACTCAATGGAATTTTCAATGATTCTGAAACATAACCAACAATCAGTTGCTATTGGCGATAATAAAAAAAATTTTTCTGTGTTTACCAGTATATTTGCAGTCTGTTAGAATGATGCTGGATAGATATTAATTAAACCCTTCCGCAATTTTTAGTTTTACGCTGTTAGTAGTACTTGGTATTATTGTGGGCAAATGATGATGTTGTTAAGGAATGCTACATTAATTGTTAGAATTTTCTTGTAAAGTTATGGTTGCTGTATACCTTAAGATTGTTCTGCTCGTAATATTTCAAATATACAGTCACAGAGGCATTATTAGTTGTAGGTTGTTATGTTGTTGCTAACATAAATCGAAAAAAAGAGTAAACTCAAGCCAGAAAATCAATTTGCTAATATTATTTATTTATAAAACTAAATGCGTTTAAGTATGTAAACGTATATCTTTGCAATTTAGAGTGGGTTTTACAAAAATGGGAACAAACAACTGGAAAAGTCTTTGTGATTTATTATTTTTGCATTTTGAGCTTTGTAGTATCGATAACGTGCCTTCAAAAGGTAATCAGTTCTAGTGGTTTTACGTAAAAATAAAGAAACAATGGTCAAATCAGATTAATGTTAACAGCCATAGATTCCTATTGCAATAGTATTAAATATCTTGACGGGAAAAATATAGAGTTCCATACTTTTCGCTCAAAGCAAAAAAATGCTTATAGTGTTGTAGTTAAAAGCTTAAACTTTTCAATGCAAGTCAAACTTATCAAAGAAGAAATAGAAAAATTAAGCCATAAAGTCAGAAGTCGAATAACGAAAAACCTCCTCGCAATTTTTCTGTAGATTTGGAGCCTAATGATAACAATAAAGAAATATTCGATATTAAATTCTTATACAATGTGAAATGTTGTGAAAATAGTACCGCCTACAAAGAACAATAACATTGTACAATGCTACAGATGTCAGCAGTTTGAACATTCAAACAACATATTGTAGAAAATTATTTAGATGCGTCAAGTGAAGCTTAAATCATCCTTCATTTCAATGTACAAAGAATGAAAGCACACACCCGTCACGTTTTAATTGCTAAAGGATCACACTGCTAGCTATGACGGCTGTGAAATTTATAAGGAACTGCTTAAGAAGAAAAACTTTATAAGAAGACGTATAGATAATTTAAGTTTTAATCAGCAAACAGTCTTTTGACATTAATAATCATAACTTTCCTAATTTAAATAATGAAAATAAAGACAGCAAAAGTAATCATTTCGTAAATTCAAATCGGTTCTCATACTCCCAAGCCATTAAGGGCAGTCATCAAAAAAAAATATTTTCAATTCATTTCGAAGAATAGAAGCTCTATTGGAGAAACAAATAGAAACTTATACCACTTACTACATATGTCTACACTTATTACACTAACTTATATAATTAAGTCTATGTATAGCTATATAGAAAAGATAAGAATACAAAACAGAAGTCAACGGTCTTTCCAACCGAGAACGAGAAACTGAAATCTTTTTACACTTGAACTACATAGTCATAATTTTAGTTTCAGAAACCCATTTTACGAGCAGATCCTACTTTTGCATTAGAGGTTATGATTTAATTAACACCAACCATCCTGGCAATCGAGCACACGCAGTTTCCTGCATACTTATCAAATCGTCCATTAAATATGATAAATGGATGAAGTACGAAAAAATTTTCTACAAGCCTCTAATATAAAGATAAATTATAATGACAGAGATATTACCATAAGTTCGATTTATTTTCCACAATGACGTTCTGTTAAATGTTGAGATTAGCAACAATTTTTTAGATCCATAGATATATTATAGGCGGCGATTATAATGCCAAGCACTCCAGGCTTTCGAATTCTTAAGGAAAGGAATTATATAAACGTCTAAGAAATAGTAATTATTCCATATTATCAACTGGTTCTCCATCCTACTGATCATCCCATCCACAAAAAATTCCTGATTTTTACTGGATTTTGCAGAATTTTCAGGAATTCCGAGTCATTGCTTACAAATAGATTCTCTTGATGACTTAAGCTCCGTACTTCTGTTACATCAAACACAAACATTCAATCATTCCAATACTGGCTAAATCAAAATATAAATCCAAATACACGACTAAAAACAGCTGAAGACCTAGATAATGTAGTAGAACAATTCACAAACCTCATCCATGAAGCTGCAAACCTAGCTGCACCAAGAACACCAAAATTTCAAAACAATTTCATTCTTGTAAGAACGGAAATAATTAGATTTATTGCAGAAAACATGAGACTGGGAAGAAATTGACAGCTAATTAGAAATCCATTAGAAAATAGAATATTTAACAAAGCATGCTAGGATTATTTCTGGTATGAGCACAAAAATAAGAAAACTGCTGCATTTACAGGAAGTATAAACAATTTCTTCGCTCATTTAAACGAATATTTTGATTAACGCGTCGTACAAAATAGGCCATAACAAATAAACTGCCACCTATTAAGTACGGCAATGATATACGGAATACATCGAATGAGTAGATTCTTAAAGTAATCCTTGATAAACATTTTCCATTTCATCCCTCGATTGAATTATCTCCGCAGCAAGTTAACTTTAATTTGAACATTTTAAATCACCAAGCATTAAAACGGCAGACCTACAGGCAACATCTGGTATGATGATAACCTAGCTCCATATAATTTATCATACCTGTCATAAGTACTGGCATGCACCTGCTAAGTGAAATGAGGCAAAGGTCTTTTTTATCTTAAAGAATAACGATATTCGCTGCGAATATCGTCTCTAAAACACTGAAAAGTGTTCTGGACTTCGGGACAAAGTTCAACCACTTTCTCGCCCTAGCCAGTAGTGATCACTACGCTTACACTAGGGCAGGTCCATTGAGACTATGCTGAGCTGCTTGGTAAAGAACATTGAGAAAGCTCTGGCATACACTGCCCGATTTTATCAACGTGGCTGCTTTCAACAATGTCCAATTAGAAGCTGTTAGTTATGGGGTATAAAGATCCGGATTTACCAATGAGACCATTAAAGATTATTTTGAATGAAAGCGTGAGTTGTGATAAATTTATTATGAGTTTTGATGTTAAATTTTCTCTTAGGCTGTCTGACTATTTTGGTCTATTCTATGCAGAGGTCCAGACTTTTTTCCCTGCAAAACTCTTGATTTGCTCAGATTGTTAGACTACGATTAAGGCCTAATGCCGAGGAATATAGGTTAAAACACAAAGGGAAAAGAGTTCGAAATTTCATTACTGAAGAGTTTACGGATCGGTCGATCTCTGACGCATTTGTTTGCACTTCTCTTGTCTAAGACATTATGTTTATAAGAATCTATTTCTTCTATCTCAGATGTTTTGTCGTTCACATAGAAAGCTTTTGTCATTTTTCGGTAGATAAAACCCTAAATGAAATCATGTTTAAAATCGTTTTAAATAGCGCCAAGCTTATTAAAATGCATACACAGTGTGTATATTACGAAATTCTTATGGTAAGTAAAAGTTCTTGCGTTTATTGCAGCTGATATGTTTCCAATAAATTTAACCGCCATTATAATTTTTTCTTGACTAACCTTATGATGTGGCGAGTAGTTTTTCTTTGTATTTTGGAAATATCCTCTAACTAGATGTGATAAATTCAATGATTTTAGCAAGAATTGTTGACATACTTTAATTTTGTAATATATAAGATTAATTTTGAGACAGACTTACATAAGTTAGTCTTCCCTTCTTATATCTGTGCGTAATAAGATGAAAGAAGCCATCCTTTTTGCTTCGTATCACCTGATAAACTCCAATATAAGTAAAAAATAAGAAAACGCTTCTCCAATGAGCAGTCACCACAAGTATTGCCACCAATCGTCGTTCCAGGCAAAATTAGGTTTAACGACGCAAAAGAACTTTTGCAAAATTCTTTTATTGTGATCTTTTTTTTTTTTGTTTCACCCCATTAAGATTATTGAACTTTTGGCAGTGACACTGCATTCCATAAGATTAGTTTTCTTTTTAAAATCAAAGCTCAGACAAATAGTTCACAAGTTTTCTTTTTATCAGTCTAGAAAATATTAAAATTTTCCACAATTCAAAACAAAATTAACACTCAATTTTTTTTTATTTACTTAACTTTGACTTTCAATTTTATTTTCAAAAAGCATGCCAAGCCAAATTTGATTAAAAATCCTACAGTAGATGACTACTGTAAAGCTTTACACTCGCAGCGTCGCTTAAGCATTAATCTTTAGCTTTCATTTGACGAAAAGTGATAGACAGTGCCGAGATAAAGATTTTGATGTGAGAAATAAACAACGTGGAAGGACACCAAACAATTTTGAAAATGCCGTATTGCAACCAATATTGGATGAAGATGATACTTTGGGTCGGAAATAAATGACAGAGATCTCCTATAATGAACAATTTCTCAACTTTGGACAGCTATGGGAAAGATCCAAGGTCTGGAAAATGGGTGTCACATAAATTTAACGACCGATTGATAGGAAACGGGGATACCACTTACAAAATTTTGCTTCAAAGACACGGTACACACCCAGTGTTGCATCGAATTATTACTAGCGGTGCAAAATTAATTTATTTTCAGAATCCTAATCAGAAAACTTCATGGGTTAATTCGGGACAACTGCCAACATCGGCTGCAAAACCAAAACGATTCGGTAGAAAGACAGTGCTGAGTGTTTGGTGAGACTAGAAATATGTGGTGTACCGCTAGCTCTGATAAAGTGGTGAAACCGTTAATACAGATCACTAACGATAACTAATGATCAATTTAAACCACATATCGATCGAAATTCTGCCACCTGCACACAAAGAAAAACCGGTTCAGAAAACAATAAAAGAATTATGCTGGGAGCATGTTACGATTTGTTTTCATCGATGGGGCATGCGTTACTAAATAGTTTGCTTACTACCATGCTATTCACAAATTGCCTGAAAGATGAAAAAATGCATAGCCAGCAGTGGACAATATTTTAAATAAAATGTCAAAAAAAAAACCTTCAATGGTAGTATCCTTATAACTAGAATAAGATCGAATATAGAATAAAAATGAAGTGTGGTATCAAATCACAAATATGAGAGTGTGAGAAATGCTATTGCATTGAGACACAACTTATGAGTAGTAGCTTAAAAGATTTGAATATGCTTATTGGAATATTTAAACTGAATGTAAAATTCCATTCGAACACGTAAGGAAAAGATGTAACAACAACTGATGTCTCTGTATAAAAATTGTATTGAGACGAATGAATGCTATTGCTTCATATGCATGTTATCACGTAATGCATGTAAGTTAGAACATAAGAACATTTCATTTTGTAGCATCAATACTTCCTATTCAAAAGTGCGAAATAAATTTTTTTTTTTTTTTGCAACACCTATAGGGGATTTTCTTACATTTAACTCTTCTCGATACACATACATACATCTCATGTATATAATACAATCTTCATAATGTAATTCACTTTTGAAAAACTTATAAACGAATGAAATGATAACATTCTAAGATAACTTTGTCAAAAATTGTAACTTTAGAAATCTGAGGATATTTCTCATTGTATGTACTCCTGACAAACCTTTTGCATATAATATGTGTTATACGAGGTGTGATCCAAAATAACCGTTATTTTCGAATTCGTAGTTAATGTATGTTCGATTTTCGCATTTTTCTTTTCTAGTTGCATGGTTCATTGTGCACCTTCTGTTTATAATGTGTGACAATATCAGCATTTTGGGTTGTCAGTTTGTTTTTGACAGATAAAAAGGTTAGAACGTTTTGGGTGTGTCCTTCGATTGTTTTTTTATTCGAAAAAATGGATCATAAGAAGCTTTCAACTATTCCTAAGTGGTCAAAAAAATTTTGGACGGTGAAAACTCTGCTAAAGTGAACGTAGAAACCATATTACCTTACTCACTTTACTGTCTTAACACATTCCTTCCAACGCCCCCTGTTTATTGGCGAGCCTTCTCCAGTTGGTGATACTAATCAATTACAAGTATTCCTCTATTTTGGTTGTCAACGCAATCTAGTTCGTAATTCTTCGCCTACTTCCGCAATCCTCCGCATCAAATTCCCTCCTCGCGGAACATCCTCTTTCAAGGCCATAACCAACTAGACCACTCTGGCAGAAACAAAGAGTCGCTGGATGTTAATATATTGCACAACGCCCATCTTGGATGCGAAAATCATCGCCAACTCGCCGAACTCTCAAGACTGCTGCATTAGTGCTTACCTTCCTATGTTATGTTTACTTAATTACTTAAATATACATTATAATCCTTTAGTCAGGATAACAACCGAGCTTCTCACACCACTGATGTTCTGTGTAATAATTTTATCCATGAGAGGTGGAACCTACGACGACTTCAAACGACGGATTTAAGACACTTTTCATCGTAGTTTTACTTTACTCACTAGTCTAGTAAACCAACACATTTCCGACGACTTCAATATGTTTGACCTATGTACAGTGGTGGCCTTATAATTAGAAACGATTAAGAGACATAAAACCTCGAAATAACGACGAATTGTTTCAGCTGGTGCAACAAAGCTGGCAAGACATATCAGTACAAGCATGCCAACGTTTGATTGTTGTTCAAAACAAGAGCTATCCGACAAAATATTAAAGAATATGACCATTAAATGTGAATATAATAAAATATTTTTAAGCTGTTTGTAAGAATATTTTTCGTTTCTAATTATATGACCAACCTGAAATTGGTATTTTTTGATTTTTGCTAATTTTTTTAAAAATGATATTGATGTTGTGAACTTTTTTTTAATTTAAACTTAAAGCTAATTTGTTGTATTATGTTTTTTAGCTATTCGTTTTAAAATGAGTAAGTAAGTTGTTAAGTATAGAAATGTTAGTTTTTAAATTTCAATGCCTTATTCGTTCCTTATCTAAACGCCATTAAAGGCAACTAGTGCCAAAATTTCTAACTTCTCGGTTTTAAACTGAGGCAATAAATTAGTCAGTGACGTGTCACTTCACGATATCTTGAACTTTTTGATGGCCAATTACATATGTATATATGTATATATATACTGCTAATATGCAAAAATTATCCATACAGTAAATGAAATTTAAACTGATTTATTCCAAATTTATTCCTAATAAAGGATTAAATGTTCCTTGACGGCACAAAATTATTCAAGAATAACACTCCAGACCGTTGCAACCATGATATTTTTGGAAATGTTTTGTTTTCAAAGTGCTTTTTATTGTTCTTAAATTAGTGTACTTGGTTGATTACATTCTACTTCTTTAACATTGAAAGCAATTAATTTTTCAACTATACAGGATGAGTTGTTCGAATCGTGAATTATTTAAGAATGGTATTGTACGGTAAAATTTATAGCGTCCATTTTGAAATATTGGTTTACCTACATGCATATGT
>QOCX01004955.1:0-13682 GCA_005959815.1 Sarcophaga bullata | reverse complement strand
ATAAATTTTATGCAATTTTCTTCGTATTCTGTGCACACATAAGAACTTAATGGCTAGTGTACTAACTTCACTGTGATTCACTGTACATAAAAAAATGAATTACTCAACATTCGAATTGCACGTACGAAATTGCTTTCTTGTTTAATTTCATTTTGTTTTCTATATTCCTACTTGTTTTCAAGTACTCACATATTTAAAACAAAGTATTGCATGGAAATACAATTATGTTGTTTTGCCATGTCCAATAAAAATATTTGTCTGAGAACTCCTATTGGATGATGCTGGTTATGTTAATAGGCTTAAGGAATGTTGATTACGTATATTAAATTATAATTTTTATAGAAAAATATTTTTGATATCTTCTCTATTTAACTTATAACCTGTCGATGAGTCCCGAAAATCGATTTTACAGTTTTGAATAGTAGTGTTGAAAATAAATGTTGGAATCAGATCTATTCACTTTATAATGTAAATGATCAAATGGAACTAATTCAGGAAAATATTCGTCTGCTATATGACAGTTGTCCTGTCAGAACTCAAACCTAAGCTTTCTAAGGCCAAACACAACCGTGTTAATCTGAAAATTAAATCTTAATTGATAACGCACATTGCACAAGCGATGGACGATCATTATTCATATCAACTCATTAAGATTGATAAAGCATCTGTTGTAACGGCAGGAAGTCTCTTCCCACTGGATATCAAAGTATAATAGAAAGTAATGTGCAATATGGTATGTGGACAAAAATGGTCCAATAAACTTCTCCTGATTAGGTGATGTAAACGCTCCAGACAAATAATTTCACAATGACCTTTGTTTTTTCCACTGGAAACCCCTTTTATTTTTCGTTTTGTTTATCAGTTCGAGGTTTTGGGATGCTTATCTTCTGTGAAATCGAATGCTGTTAGTTCTGATGACTTAGATTGTCGCCTAGATTCCTGAATTATTTTAGTAATTTATTCAATACAGTTTCAACTATGTCCTCCTTCCCTGATTTCCATTCCTAAATCCAACAATGAATTCAAGGCAATTGCCGTTCTGCCATTCCCTGTCTAAAGTACTTGAAAACCTGATAGCTAGACAAATAAATAATTATCTTCGTAAGTAATAATTTCTTATTTGATAAGCAGTCTGGATTATGAAAGCTAGGAGCTGCACTACTGCTTTAGTCAATGTAGTTGATGACCTTAAGTTGAAACTAGATGATGAAAATACATAGCGTTTTTAGTTCTATTGGATCACATCGAGCTTTTGATATGGTTGATCACGAAATATTATGAAGAAGCTACAGACCCTCTTTCATTTTTCTGATTCAGCTTGTAGTCTTATACATTCCTATCTTATGAACAGATCACAACGAAACGAGTTTACCTAAACACAATATCTCGAATGTGCTTAACGTTGGAAGAGGTATTCCTCATGGATCTATATTAGGACATACTTTGTTAAGTGTTTACATTAACGACCTACCTAATGTAGCGTACACATGTTCGCTGATGATGTTCAGCTTTATAGGAGCATTCGTATTGAGAACATTAAATTATGTATAGACTGTATAAACTTTGATTTACAGAAAATTCACAACTGGGCTAAGGCCAATGGCCTCTGTATAAATCCCTCCAAGTCTCCAGGGCAAAGAGAGCATTTGTTGTGCCAGATATAATTATCAGGGGGAATAAAATATACTTTGTTGAACCGGCAACCAATCTGGGTATTATCCTTAATGGACGGCTATCGTGGTCTAACCACATTAATGTCATCGTTGGTAGAGTCTACGGTATGCTTCGAAACTTATTGGCTGAAATAGATTCGACTCCCTTTGCCAATACGAATGCAACTGGCCAAAACGTACCTGAAATCCTGTTTTTTATACATACATACATAATTGGCCATTACAACCTTCAGTCAGGATTACGACCTAGCTTCTCACACCAATTATGTTGTGTGTGTTAATTTTATGCATGAGTGCGGGACCTACAGTTTAAAGTCGACTCCGAACGACAGATTTTTGAGAAACTTTTTCATGGCAATTTTTATTTACTCTTAGAGTTTTTGCTAGAAATCTGCTGAGAGGAAGTCGCCGAAGAAATATTTTTTCATTATTCTTTTTTGATGCCTGACCGGGATTCGAACTTGGTTTTTCGTCTAATAAGCCACCTACCTACAGACTACATACTTATACGGATCTGAAATTTTCAAAACTGTGATACCGATTTGACAGCCTCCCAACTTAACTTAAATATTAATTTTTAAAATATTTTAATTATTATTGTACATTTTTACTAATTTTTATTATTTTTTATTTTCATTAGTGATTTAAAATGTTAATTTTTCTAATTTAGTCTTTAAATTTCATTGTATCTTAATGTATATACATTTTACTTTGTTTGTGTATATTTCTTTATATTTGCATATACTGTTCTTTGTAGTTTTTCTAATTTTATTTTGTACATTCATATGGTATTCATTTCTTTTTTATTGCAAGTTTTGGCATCAATAGCTATATTTTCTGAGATTAGAACATGTTCGAATTCATTTTTACTTCTGCATTATTCCTTATATTTTATTGCTTATATTATCAATGTTTTTTCTCTTTTTTTCTTCTTTGCTGTACTCCCATAGCATTTTCATTTATGAGATCAATATCTTGTTATGCTATGACTAATAATAAATAAATAAATAAGACTCATGCTACTGAAATACTAAAATAATGCATTATTTGAAGTATAATATAATATGATACGTAAATTAAATAGCGGCAATTGCAGTTACGTCTTATGCTAATTTTAACACTTAATTTAAACAACTTTAACTTAGGAGATGTTAATCCAAAACCTATCTTATTAGAATTTTATCTTTATATTCCCACTTCAAAAAAATTACCAAGCAAAGAAACTACCATCTTAAAGATAAACTGAGCACGACAGAAAATTTTTAAGTTTCCTTAGCTTTAATTTTAGTGCCGGCTTACATTTTTAATTGTATAATTTGGCTTTTGAAATTAGGACCAACACTTACTACCTACATAGAGGGGTTATATTGTTCTATAAAATATCAATGGATGCTGTTTATTGTAAAGTACACCTATGCGACAGAATATAAAAAATTAAAGACACCCTACCGTAAGGGGTAGGCATTAGGTTAAGTAGAATATTCAAAAATTTATTACAAAAACTATTTGTTAACTTTACGCAAAATTTATGATCACACAAACATTTTAACCAATGTCCAAGAGCGAGAGGAGGTATACAACATAGTTATATTTACTTAATAGATGGGATATAGGTTTATGAGGGTAAACTTGACAATTTGCGATTTTTTTCATATTTTTTCAGGGATTTTGCCGGGTTGGCGATCATAGCAAACTTTTAATTGAAAGTACAAAAGCAAGTAATGGACATTCTGGAAATACAGTATCAGTGTGAAGAGGATGACATTCGTTTGAGTCAAACAGATTTAAATTAGCTCAGTACTATTATTAAAGAGGTCTAACAGTCGTGTGCGTATAGTCTGGATTTAGTATATTTCAAAGTAACTTTCATTTAAAAATTTTTAGGAATTGGGATTTGACTTGTTATTCGAGATAAATAGGCGAATCTGGTCACATTGGCGCCGTGACTGACCAGTATGTTGGATTATGGGGTGGATGGTATGATATGAGTGGCCAATAGAAAGATTCGAAGTTGTACAGTTGTAAGATCAGGTGAGTAGTGTATGGTGTAT
This sequence comes from Sarcophaga bullata, assembly GCA_005959815.1. Classification (NCBI taxonomy): domain Eukaryota; kingdom Metazoa; phylum Arthropoda; class Insecta; order Diptera; family Sarcophagidae; genus Sarcophaga; species Sarcophaga bullata. The sequence goes on along the minus strand of QOCX01004955.1, from coordinate 9,958 downwards.
CCAGCCACAGTGCTCACCGAAGAGAGGGCCTCGCGTATACCAGCACTAGCGTTATAGTGCCACAAGGCGTCGTTTAAAGCGCCAGGGAGAGCGAGGAAGTGTCAGGTTCATGGAAAACGAGTTTCACGCGAGGACATGCCAGTAAGTCTCAATATTCGCGGTTACATGTTTCCTGTAATAAAGCTGACCAAATAACACTATGCGAGCACAAAATAGAGTGGTTTTTGTTGTTAGCAAGGATGTAGAGATTGGACACCCGAGTAACTACCTAGCCAAAGCTGTCAGTTAGTGAGTAGAACTCAAAAACTCGAAACCCAGTCAGAATCGGGGAGGAGGTGAAGGTCGAAGATAATACATAATGTAGACCGTTTCAAGAGTCTCATACCTGCCCTTTTTTATAAGAACAGTTTAATTTGGACATCGGTTCACAATGTTTCGTGTAATCAGTTTTGTTATTGTTAATAGATTATTGCCAAATAAAACAAGTTGGAGGTGCTAGATAATATAAAAAAAATATTTAAACCTATGGTGAACAACTTAGACCTTATTGTGTTACTCGTGTATTTCACGCTCACAGTGTTATTAAACACAAGCATCCAAGTAATAACGCTCCAGTCGATAGCTTCCAATAGTAAGTTAGTCTCATTATCAACATCACCTTATAAATCGCCCAATGACATCTTAACGTTCCATGAATATAAATCAATTCGCCTCTTCTAATTCAAAATATTAAAATTACCGAAATCTAACTGTTGAACTAGATCGATATATTCTTTGCTAAGATATCACACACATTATTAAAATAATAACCCTCAATTGTAAATAAGAAACTCATGGCAAACAATTCTTTTTAAATTTATCGGATTTTTATAGATTGTACTCGCTCGTTAAAACAGTTATCGAAACATTATACTATATCGGCAGTACGTCAATGGGTTAATTGAATAATAATTCTCTATTTCCTCTTCTTACTCAACTTTAACGCCAGCACATTTTTGGCGAAAGACCATTTTAGGTTGGTCAGAACTTTAAAATAAAATGATTATTATTATCGCATTTAATATCCGCACATTATGTGAGATGAAAATCATTTGTTGTAAATAGGATGCTAACATACGTAATATTTATGAAAAAGTAAATCTTAAAAACTAAGTTTACTATGCCCTTAAAACAGAAAAAAATCGCTGATTTTTAAAAAATTTTTTCCTAACGATAACTTTGCCACTTTATCAGACTTTATCTTAAGCTTCTTTTAACAAAATAAGGATTTAAGCAAACAAGCATTAAGAAAAGATCTTAAAACTTCAAATCCTTAAGAAAAGAAGAAGTGACCGTGGAGCTAATTGACCACTAAGTGTGTTACTAATATCAACTATGAATGCGGCCATTCATGTATATCATATTTTACTACATACACTAATGCTGTTGTATTTTTTTAGTCGTTCGTTAGAAGAACTTAAATTCAAAGCAGTTTTCTCTACGAAATCTAAGTTTGTCAAAATTGTAATAATTTATATGAAATGTATCTGGTAATCCATTGAGACCGAATAACTTGTTCTATATCAAGAATGATTCGTTACAACTGAAGTTTTTAATACACTAAACTACTGGGAATACATACCACCATAGTTGAGTGAAAGGAATATGCAAAAGAAAATAAGCAGAGATGGAATTAATTCATTTCTATTATTTATTATGATAATTTTTGTTTTTCTCACAAATATACGTATTTTTACATATGATTTTATAGCGAAAAATGTAATAAAATTCAAAAAATGATGTAAATTCAACTAAATAAAAACTGAAGTAACAAAGAACAATTTAAAAAAAAAAATCTGCATTAGATCTGTTTACTATCTGTGGTAGAAGTATTAGCGGAAGAAATAATTCATATTAACAAACTTATAACTGCAACAATATAAACAGTTTTTGACGAGTAATAGTATACTCGCGATACAGTACGCGTGAAGGAAGTTTTTTTAATTCTAAATACTGTTTGTAATCTAACGTTTCATATGTGTGTTTATATTAAATTTAGATATACGTCCTTATGGGAGCTAAGTACTCCTATGTAAATTTAGTAAAGAACGCGTATTAATCTTAGTAATGTGGAGGGGTAGCTAATGGATCGTTCCAGAGGTAATACAATTTGCTAAAGCACTTGGCGATAAAAGAGAAAAATAACATAATAAATAATTCAGACCAACTATTTGTCATACTATCGCTGTAGCCTTATTTTCACACCAAACCAGTAACACTGTAAGCAGTAGACGGACATTCCTCGAGTGTTGGATCTCAGTTTAAAAAAGGAATATTACTAAGTGCTATGACGAACTATGCCCACGTTTTTGTAAGACTAAACGATTTCAGACGACGACGTGCTGTTTGGAAGTGTTTTTGTTGAGGGAAGAGTTGCAAAAAGAGTTTCATATCGTCATTGTCCATAATTAATAGTAAGTAACCGGTTAAAGTAAAAAATCATGTATTATTTTAGTGGCGCGAGATTAAAGTGCGGTTTTATATCTCTGGCAACATTTGAAATTCATGAACTCGCAGTTTTTTTGGAAAAAAATGAAATCTGTTGTTGTTACTTAAAGGTTCGATTTAAGAATTTTCCATGTAAGAGTTCGCATTAAAGATAAAATGCAAATTAAGCTATTTCAAGCAACGATCTAAAGCAAATAAATTGCCTTTACATTCAATTCTAATTACGTGAATAATATCATAGAACTCGGATTCAGTATCTCCTAGTACAGATATTAACTGATTACAATATGCTAAAAAGTATGTCTATTGTTTAATATTAAATTTCCACGAGATTGAACGTCGTACATACAAAAAACAGAAACCTATTTAAAGAGCTTTTACCACTAGGCGTTTCGTTTTGAAAATAATAAATAGAGTAGTAAAGCCTCCGAAAACTTCCGCTCTGAAACAAACTCCTACATGGACCATATCTTTTGAGCTTTTTTTGATCATAATAATGACAGCGATGGCACCATATCTTCTCTGACTAAGCCTCTATATCTGTCTTGAAAACCTTCCTTCTGTTTGTAACTACGAATATATATGATAGAACTTTGTGCACTTTATCAGAACATTATCTCACTCTTTTTACAAAAATTAAGTGATTTTAAGCAAACCAAGCATTAAAAGATCTTAAAATCTTCAAATCCTTAATAAAAAGAAGAGGTGACGTGGAGCTAATTGACCACTAAGCTCAGTCGACTAATAGCATTACATGAATGCCGCCATTTTGTATCTTCTATGATTGCGATGGTGCACCATATCTTCACTGACTAAGGCTCTATATCTGTCTTAAAAACCTTGTTTTTCTCTGACGATAAGTTCATTTAAATGTATTTAAAATGTTTATATAACTTTAGTTTTCATAAAATCATCATAACATCATGTCATATGGAATACTTGCCGAAAGAGTCAATCAAATATTTATTGAAACAAATCACTTCTTCCATCTCGGGTTTTAGTTTTCTTTAACAATAGATTCCTCACTTATAAAATTGAAAACGTTCAAATGTGAATATTTTCAGGGGATTTAGTGAATTGTTGTTGCAACTACATTTGGCATTCTCCAATATCCATAAGTATTTATGATTTCGCATAAAATATTTTTTTTTATTTTAAAATTTTTATGTTATTTTTTAGTATTCCAGTTTTTTTTTATTTTTTTTTTTTTATTTCGAAATGTGAAAGTCTTTTTGAAACAGTTCATGGCTTTTAGCATCATTTATGGATGTATTTGAAGTTTCTATACAAAATAATTCTTTATTTGTTTTCTTTTTAAATTCTTTCTTTCCTGTTCTTAGGAGTATAGTTTAAAATTTAACGGATAGAAATGTATGTGTGTATAGCATATTGTTAATAATGCTTCTTCATATGATAAAATGTGCATCGTTTGCACTACTTTAGAATTTCTTTAAATAAATAAAAAAATACATTCAAGAATATATTTAATATTTAAAATTAATTGAAACTTTGAAAATGTTTGTGCAGGAAATCTAAGGAAAATCTAAGGACTAGATTAATGTGTTAGCCATTTTCTCCATGCTTATAATTATTATCGTATTTAAAAGTTTTCTTAATTTTATCCAAAAAAAGTACATTTTAAAGTTTTTAAGTAATATTACTAGTGTTAAGAATATATCTTATGAGGGTAGATAGGTTTAACGTGACGTTTACATATTCACCCATTGTCATTTGATGCATTAATAAAAGAATAGGAAAGAAATATTAAATTAGAGTATTGTAAAGAAAGAAGTGAAATGATGACACAGTCGAAAGGCACAAAGAGAGCACAGATTTATTTATGCAATTAATGGGCGAGCACCTCTTTACCAATTCCTTTATAAACATTGAGGAGAGTCCGAATATCGTCTTTTGGCAGACAATTCAAATCTGACAATATTACAAAATTCTCTATCCAGATCTAGAGAGTTACAGAGTATATCATTAGTATATTCCGCAAAGACGCTAAGTCCACTTTTTTCCAAAATAGAGATTTTAATGTAAAACGGTAGCACTATACAAAATACATATTTTACGACAAAAAAGAATGTTCATTATGTAGTTTTAAGTGTTGTAATTTTGTGTTTGCAAAAACGCTAAGTCCACAAAACTACGAAAAGTATTAAAAGCACGTGCTAACTCCACGAATATTAATTATTAATTGATTGATTAACTGATCTAGGTCATTTCAAGAGAGCTATTTTGTAAAAATAATTGCGGTTAAAAAGTTTACAAATTTTAAAAACTTAAAAAGCTACAATGTTTTTTGTGTCTCCTGTAACGTTTGAAAAAAGGGACTTAACGCATTTGCGAATTAGACTAACGATATGTTTTATAGTATCCAAATCTCTCTTTTCCAACATACCCTTAATAATCTAGCTGGTATCTATTCAAGATTCCTGTCAGCGATCGAACCTTTCATTGCGTAGTAACCATTCTTACTCTGGACTTGCGCATTTGTTGGCATATCGTCAGTAGAAGTTTACTGGCTCCTGGATGTACAACAAACTGGTGTATCTATTTGCCACAGATATAGCAGAGATAGTAAATATAACGCCATATCGATCTTATGTATATATATATCCACTATATTCTGGATCTCAGTAGAGATAAATCTGGGTTCATTACAATAATAAAGATGGCCTGATACCCGCTTTTTATAAGTATATATAAGCGGCTTCGTCTCAGCAGAGTAAATAAAATTGCCATGAAAAGTTTCTCAAAAAATCTGTCATTCGGAGTCGACTTTAAACTTTAGGTCACGCTACTCATGTAAAAAATTAACACACACAACGTAGGCGGTATGAGAAGCTAGCTCGTAATCCTCACTAAAGGGTTGTAATGGCTAATTATGTATGTATGTATGTAACAGAAAAAGAAAAAATTGAAATTCTGAATTAAGAAACTTTAAGAAAAAAACATAATTATTAGCCAAACTGTGAATGCACAGTGCCAAAATCATTTTCTATGTAACTTGAGGTATACGGTATTAAGCACCTTAAAATTTAACTATTCGTTCGCACAAATAATTAATAAATTGTACTTTTCTCTCGGCAGGTACATACTATTAGGATTCATTGTTGCCTTGAACAACCAAGTTCGATGGAACCTTGATGTCCCATCCGTCATAATTGATGACGTTTGGAATACGAAATACATAATACGGCAACGTACACGATACAAAGTCGTGTGAAGTGGCCAACTATTAATATTGTTATCATTGTATTCTGCTTCTTAGTTTATATTTTTTTATTACTTTTACATTTTTTGTGCAGATAATAATGCCAGATAATCTGGCATATAATCTTTAATTGTCATAAATTGTATTTGTTTAACAGGAGTTTCGGTATAAGAATTGGTTTTTTGAAGATTAAAGGATTTCTGAGGAGATATATAGAAATTGGTAGCTGGCTAATGTAAGAGAAAAGGCTGCATTTTATTTGGATATTGGCTGTAACTTAAAGCGTAAGAAGGGGATAAGGTTATTGTATTTGATTTTTTTTTTTGTCATTTGTGCATTTTCAGAGTCTCTTTCTGATAGAACAATTTTTTCATTGATTTGATTATACGCGTACTTTCAGCACATTTATACAAAATGTACGAGTACAATCGCTTGGGAGTGAGGAGAAAGATGGCAGTCAATATAAGATGGAGAGTTGATAAATCGTTTCATTGAATGCCATCTGATAATTTTTCATGTTTATAAATATCAACTATTACCTGGGAATTCAGTTACTTAATGATTTCTTTAGCAGAAATTTTTATTGGTGCAATTAAGTTGATCATTCTTTGGAGGAAAAAAACTTGCTTACATTCAAATTATCTTTCACTAATAATAGTAATTAACCAACTCTTAAATTTTAAACAGTTTTTTGTCATGAACTACAGCAACAACAAAGTATTTTGGGTTATGGATTTGAAGAGCTGGAGGTGAAAGCGAAGGCAAATCAACAGGAGATCTTCCTCTATTTATCTTTTTTGCTTTGGAGGCTATGCCCAACATAAACACAATATAACTCTTCGCGAACTTATCGAGAGAAAGAGAAAAGATAAAAGAAAAACATTTTATTTTTACTTCCTCCTATTACTCTTCCTCACTATTCTATATTTTATTATGCAAAAGAAATACACTACACGTGATGCGTTTAACAATATTTATGTCACATATTGTGGACATAATAAATGATAATAATATAATCTAAAAAAATGACATTCAAATAAAAATAGACAACGATATGATTGAGTTTATAAATGGATGTGAAAACTTATGAGTTACATTCAAAAGCAGTCTGATATGGTCTAAACTATTGTTAGTGTTTGGGCCATTCCATGGGCTCTTATTATAAGGATGTCCTTTTACACGAATGTTAGATACATATATACCATCTGAAACGTCTTTAACAGTTCCTGCTTCTCTTATTAAATCTGTTATGTATCTGTTATAGCCTTCCCGTTGACACTACTGGATAACAAACTAGCACCCGCTTGATTGTTAAGTAATGCCTGAAGTGCCGTCCTTTTAGCGACCCACCATGTAAAAATTCTTTCTATTGAAAACCTCTACACAAACCTTCAGATCCTCTCAATACTTGTCCGGACCACTCACAGGACAGGTCCTTCCGCCTAACTGGCGGATGTCTTCATGAAATGTAGGACTAACGTCACTGCCATCTAGGAAGGGCAATGGTTAAGAAGAGGGTGCAATCATAAGTTTGAGAAATTCGAATTTGCTTCGTGCCAAAGACTACATCTACCTATTATAGTGGGAAAATAATGAACTCGTTCATTAGGAAGAAATGCTAAAATGGTGAACTTGTGTGACGAATTATTTTTGGGCGTTGGCAGTGTAAGCAACAGCGATGATACATCATCAATATGACGTTGCTTAGTGCTAAGGTGATAAGTGAGCATAGCTAGGACTTTCTGGAATTTTGAAAGATTCTAAATGTATTTTACACGGCGTCCCAAAAGTCAATCGTAGAAGAAAATTACTATCGGATTCTCAAATGTCGCTATGTTAATTGAAAAATTATTCTTTTGTACGCGATTTCCAAAAAAAATGGCTTTTCCATGCAGAATTGCTGCAAAATCGTGAAGATTTGGCAGGATAGTTATCCGACGCTGTCATCGCTTTTAGGAATCTGTGGTAACCGGATGGTCTACAGGTTTCGTCCAGCCTTTTCACCATATGCAGTGGACTAGACCAGCAGCTATCTATCAATCAAGTTTAATAAGATTTTTGAAATAAGCGTGTGCTGGCACTAATATTTGAGGCGACAAACGTCTTGGTAGTGAAAAAACTGGGAACCGATGAGTTTCGATAGCACGAAAAAGTCTTGTCATTTGTTGTTGCTTAAATGATGTATAAATTATATGTTCTTGCTATCTTTTTGTTGTCGTTTGTTTGACTAAACGATCAAGAAGGTGATCTAAAGAGTTTATTCGTCGGCTTGTTCCACTTGGTATAAGCTTTTCCAACATCTCTGTTAGTTGAATCAGCTGTTGTCATATTGCGTTGGTGCGGTTACATTTCTGTGATGACATTGCAGATTTTGAGGTTGTATACACTTTGTTTACCATATTTATGTTGTATGTAAGTCAACAATTGCGTCGGCTAAAGCCGGTTTGAAACGGAGTGGTGGATTCTAATTAAAGATGGGCCTGTTCCTTCCTCATTGTAATAATCTCTGTTGACTATCAGCAACATCCGGTTATACTTGTGATATTGTTATGTTGTACTTAAGTGGATAGCTCTGTATGCTAGGAAAAGGAATCTAAGATTCGAATGACATGAGGAAGGTTTGTATTAGTGGAGTAAATCGAACGGCCTAGGATCAATCTATGTTGACATTGGTGGTTTGTTGCGGCATGTTCCGAAAGTCGTTGTTAGAAAGAAAGGCGGGTTCACAAACGTAACAAAATACAAAAATAATATAAGGCCCGTTATGATGCGTGCAAATGATTACGAAGCTTTTAGACGAAAGACAACACATCGTTTATGCGATAACAGAAAACCTATTCATAAGACTTGGGCAGAAGAATTTTTCTAATTTGAACATGACTGTGTTGCTATATATAAATGTATGTAATGTATGTATATATTAATAACATTAATAACTTTTACGATGAGTTATGAACTTTTATTTTTGTGTAAAATGAATACCAATTAATACTACTTACTTGGTACTTATCTGGAATTAAGAGTTGTAATGATCATATATGTTACGATCAAAGAAAAGAAAAAAGTGCCTGAAAGAAATATGCACCACGTATAGGTTCTTACTTATTCGGGTTTGTAGTTTACTAGTACATTTTAACACGTCGTCTCTTTTGTGTGAAAAAGGGAATTAAATTTAACGTTTTCAGTTATAAAGGAAAGAGTTCGAAACCTATGTTTGATCCCGGAAATAAAATTATTTCTCATTCTAGCGATTGTAATGATAAAAGATCTGTTAAATTTTTGCACTTGTGAAAAGGTTATTTGTAGAGATGGGTATGCTGAAAATATTGGTATCTGTATCAAGTTTTTAATCTTTATTAAAAGAAATTGTTTAATTTAATTAAATTTAATTGTTCATTTGTCTAAATTTATAAAGTGGTATCTTTTAATAAAAAGTATATTGGGGGGAAATGACCTAAACGAGGTTTCCAGAGCTCAAAACTCAGTTCTACAATCTGTGGGAACGTTTACCAATTATCACTTTTAATAATATGGATTAGGCCCCGATCGTTCTGGCTTGATAGTACTTCAAATAGAACTTTCAAAGTGCCGGAGGTTTGGGTTTGATTCCCACGAAGAGTTTTGGTGTTTGTAATTGTTTGTATGACATATATTTGATTAAAACACAAAAGAATAAAAAAAAAACTGAGAATATTATTACATAATTTATATCGAAAAAAAAAATTACGAATGTAATATACACTAGTCATTATAAAAAAATTGCAGCACACATGCCCCTCTTTTTTTTTCTTCAATGCATAGCATGAAAGGAAATCTAAATTCTGAGTTTGGTAATAAAAGTATTGACTAATATTTTAAGTTAAAGCTTAATGTTGGATGCTTAATTTGTTTAATGTTTAATAATGTTCTTAAAGGATAACACAATAGCATACGTAATAATAGTTTAAATTCGAAATTAAAACCAAGCAATGTACATTGATTATATAGTATATTCTTACGAAAATGATGTAACAAGCACAAAAACAAAACTTGATTAACAAATAAACTAAACTATAGCAACAACATCACTATTACGAAGGAGGGATAAACAAGTAAACCAACAACAAGTACAAACAAACATGCACTAACAACAAACAAGTAAGCATGCATGAATGTAAAAAACATGTTTACATTCATGGAATTCTCGAGAAGGCGAAGACCCGAACCTTCGTCTACGAGAACATTCATCAGACTGGTTACACCACTATATAA
>QOCX01004954.1:0-13688 GCA_005959815.1 Sarcophaga bullata | reverse complement strand
CAGCTATACGTGCAATATGATTTATGCCATTTATGTAGGGTAATATCTAGTTAAAGAAAAACATTTTGGGATATTAATAATTAATTAGAATGTTTTGATAGAAAAAATATATACTTGTTGTGTGGTTAAATCCCAGTTTTCTAAGGGTGTATTTTTATAGTCCACCAAGAGAAGTGGTACCATATGATCTTTCACCACTGGAGGATCAGGTTTATGTGTGACAATTTTCAAGTAAATTGTTGTGTCACCCTCTATCAAATATTAAAAAAATAATAATAATACTAACAAATATGTTCATATTCTAATAAGATCTTGTCCAGTCTAGTTAGCCTCTAAATTAATTCGCTTACCTACTATTGTAGTGACCTTTTTTTCGTTTAAGTCATTAATAACAGTTTCAAATATCTTTTTTAATTTAATTTTATTATCATCTTCTTGGGATAGGAAACAACTTTCCTTTCCATCATAATCTGGAAAATATATTCCTTAAAAATGTCTTGATTTTTTACAATTTCTTAGAGACTCACCAAATATTCAGACAATTTTTACCACGGTTCATATTGTACAGATCGAGCCCATGAATCGCATACAAAACATAAGTTGAACAGAAATGCATTGCGAGCATATTTCTGTTGATCTTCTATGCCCACTGGGTAGCCTGACAATTTTCATATCCATCGCATTCACGGTCAAAATGCTCTTTGCAAATGGGGTTTGGGTATAATATAAACACTTATGGCATCAAATATATCTTTGGGAACATAATCAGGCGGTTCCTACATCTAACCATTTAAATATTTGTTTTAAAACTAAATTATTACAAAAATTACCTGACCGCCTTTTTGGAACCAGCGTTGCCATGAAACTCACTTAGGAAAATGCAGCTTATTTGTCCTTCCTTGCCGCAGCCCTCGTAGTATTGTTTGTTGTTAGTTTGCATATTTTTTATATATAATAATTTATTTATAACATTATTTCGTTAAACAAAAACCTTTAATATTCTTGTAAAGAAAATATACAACAGCTGATTAGCGGAAAGTGTAAATTATATACTAGAGTAAATTATTATGTTTTGAAGATATTTTACCTATATAAAAGGTTATTTCTATGAAAACGTATAAATGATTGTCAACTGAAAAGCAGCGACAGTAAACATAATATTTTAAGAAACGCTCTCCAAAAACAAACAATATTCGTGTTTAAACGTTAAAGAGACAACCAACTTGTTAAAGTGAGAGTTCAGCTTTATAGCCTCACTAGAACTTTAAAATAAAATAAAAATTGATTAATTCTTATAAGCCCACCGTAAATGAACTTTGTTACCGACACTGACTGCCACATTTTGATTTTTAATATATATATATATATATATATATGAATGCTGATATCTATGAAAACAATACCTGACAGCTGTTGGGTAGGATTCGCTTATTAGGTTGAATCCACAAATTTTTGCAATAAATAATCATTTTTCCCAAGAAAATATTAAAGCACAAATAAACATGACAGAAACAGCAACAAAATCCTGTAGCCGATCGCCTTAAATTAGGCCCTCGTGAAGGTGTCAATTATCCATTAATAGTACAGTACTGCGGTAATTGTTCCATGCCCCATTGAGGTGAGTTCCTTAAACAAATTGGGTAGTGAAAACGCTTATTTTATGGTTTAATGGTTTTTCCCAGTATTGCGAATATTATCCCGAGTATGAAAAATGCAAGGCTTGGCTGGAGAAAAATTTGCCTACGGAATTCGAACGTGTCAAGTTAGAAGAAGAAGCCGGTGATGGTACGGATGATGACAAGAAGAGACAAAAACGTGGTGGTAAAGGTTTGATGAAAATCAAGAAAAAGGAAGAAGTCAACAAACGAATTACAGTCTCTTCGGGCGCCAAGAGGCAAAAAGAAGTCTGTTACAGTAGTTACTGGTTTGAATACATTTTGGTAAGATATTTAGATTTAATTTGTTGTAAAGGACAAATATTTATTTGCATTGTTTTCATTTAACAAAACAGAAATCGATTTAAAAGTGGCTGCAAAATTCTTTGGTTCCAAATTTGCTTGTGGTTCTTCAGTAACCGGCGAGGTGAAATTGTAATTCAGGGCGATGTCAAAGACGACCTCTTCGACGTTATACCCGACAAATGGCCAGAAATTGAACTTGATTATATAGAAGATTTAGGAGATCAAAAACGTTAAACTATACTGCCGTAAATTTTTTTAAATCAATAAAATAAAAAAACAGCTTTCATTACTTTACAAAGACAGTGAGCAGATACTAAATTAAAGAACGATTTTAAAGAAAACTTGCCTGTATTTGGTCAACAATATGGAAATGAATGTAAACATAGTTGTAACGTAAACATGTGCTTAAATTTAATAAAAATAGTCTTCTTTAAAAAAGCATTGCATTGTATTGATTCTATCTAGTAAACGAAAATAAGATTCGCAATCAACTATTATTTTTAATGAAACATCATTATGTTAATTTGTATTACGGTTTTGAATTTTATCGTATAAATTATTTATTAATCAATGAGACAATTTCACGATATGATGATACATAAAACTCTTTAGATTTAAAACTTAATCATAGGTTTAAAGTAAAAAATTATCTATAACAGAAAACAAGACGATCTCCCTATTCCAAAAACCTCACAGGTTTCTTCGCTGTATCGAAGTAGGAAATATTGTAACTAAAGGAATAAAACAACTATTTCAAGCATAAGTCTTTTTATTTGACCACAGTCGTAAAAAATAAAAGAATTTTTAAAACAAAATTCGTTTTCAATTGGTCTCTTGTGGCGGCCCAGGAAAATATTTTTTTGTCAATTCAATGATGTTATTAACCTGTTCCTCGGTTAAACGTTCTTCACTGTCCTCTATGAGCTGTAATAGATACAAAACAGAAAAAGTCCTTAATCTCCAGTTAGTATTAAATATATACTTCCACTAACCAATTGTATATGTAAAGCACTTGAAGGTGGATCATTAACCATCATTAGGCATTCATTGGTGGTCAGTTTGTACTGTTGCATTTCATTGATGAAAGCAATAATTGTTTCACGAGTTTGATGTTTACAGGGGGAATCTTCCAAATATTGCAATGTTTCATAGGTGATGGTGGCCAAATTTCTTAAGCCGTACTTTTTCTTGGTGTCCTTAATATTTTTCAAAGCCTCCATTACTTCATAATTGCAGATTACCGAAAAGCAAGGATTAACACTAAAATGCAAATAATTTATTCACATTGAATACTATATTAACTGTAGGAATAACTACTTACATTTCCATTGTTATTTTATTTGTAAAAGATTAAATCTATTTGACACAGACGACTTAAATTCTAATTTTGTTTATTTACAAATTTATTCTTGTGAGCAAAAATAAATCTCGTGTAAACAAATGTTTACGGTAGCACACGAAGAATGCTGCCCATTTTGTTATTTTACGACAATAGTATGGCAGCTGCTGTCTTTAAAAAATATTTTTTTTTACATACGACAACCTCAAACGCGCCAATAATATTTTTCGTTTGCTGTGGTCCGTTTATAAATTTGTAGTTGATTTTTGTGAAATTTTATACATTTTCTAATGTACTATACAAATTATTAATTATTTTAAAAGTAGTTATAAATTACATATCATGGATGTGGACTCAGTGGTGAAAGAAGATTCCTTTATGGACTGTGATATGGATTGTGAAATGAGGGACAAAACGGCCGTTGTAGTGCGTCAGAGCAGTAGCATTTTGGAGGTAAATTGATTTTCTTGAACTTAGTTAATTTATTTTTTATAAAATTTAACTGATAAACATACTGAAATTGGGCATAAAATTAGGAAAATTATTTGATTGTTGCTAATTTATGTATAATGGTGGGCACAGCAGGTAGTGTGTTGACTTATTAGACGTGAGGCGCGGTTTAAACAACTGGTCATAATCCTGACAGAAGGATTGTAATGACCAATTTTGTATGCATGTGGGTGCAAAAAGTGAAGTGAAAGTAAAATCAGTTGGTAAATTTAAAAAATTGTTAAAAAATTAAATCATGAAAGTGATTTCTTGTACCGAATATTCAAAATTCTAAATTTACCTTATCTTTCTGTGGACAAGATGTAATTTCCTACAATCTTCAGAGGCGTGGATAAAGAGGAAGAATATCTGAGAAATAACATCATCATTTGAATTCCCAGTGGAACTCAGCGAAGTCTGTTACAATGAAAGCCTTCCATGCGGTCTTTTCTAAGTGCGTTTGCTATGGAATTCCTGATGTTAACAACATTCAGAGATGCTTCGGTGCCGAAGGAATGAAAGGTATTTGCTGTGTTAATGAATCATTGAATTCTTATTAATCACAGGAAGGCTAACCTGGCATTTTCGTTCATCAATAAAAACGTAGAATTTTAGTACTGCCCAGGGTTGAGTTAAGACTGTCTAAATATATTGATGGTTTCTTGAATAGAAAATTCTTCGGTAACATACCGGAAATAATGTAAAAGAGACCCAACACCTACTACGGATCTACAACTTCTTGAAGTATATTACTGTGAAAAGATATGAAGACGGTAGGCTGGAAAATGTTTCTGCGTAAAGGACAAAGTTGTGTCTTTCTAGATACATATATCAGCTTCCTCTAGCAACACACCATAGGCACCTTTGATAATTCTTTAGTGGTTTAATAGAGAGTTGTGAATTGCCTGGCCGCTAGAAACTGAGCTTAGGCACACGCGCTTTGAGTCAGGAGAAGTGGTGAGGTGTTAGTAGGTTGCTTAATGGTTATGTGGAATGGAAGTTTATATTGTGGTTAGTGATATACTGTCTTTTAGGCTCCCGAGTGCGGTTTTTATACCAGTCTGAGGCGATATAGATCATATAGGCAAAGGATCGGATCAGTGAATACATATTGCTATGCGATAATGCAGTATATTATGTTGGAATAGCAGAAAGAGAGCTATAGGAAAATGAAAACATTGCTTTTTTTTGATGACCAGCGACAAATGTTCAGCATACTTTGCATTCGTTATATTTTTAATAAATAATTATGATTTTTAAACCTCGCAATTTTAATTCCTAAAAATTTCAGAAACCTAAAGCAGTCAAACGTAAAAAAATTCGACGTCTTATAAGTCCTGAAGATGGTGACAAAGTAAAAAGAAACACGGTCAACAAATGTAAGAGAATTGTAATAATCACAGCATTAGTAACCTTTACGATCGCTCTCTTAATGGGCCACTATTTAACACAAAAGAACTCCAACACAAAACAAATACTCAAAGACTTTCTTAAAAATTATCGCAGTCATTATAGGGACATAGTACATGGTAAAAATAATTATTGTTATCAAGACCTAGACATTCCAACATTGTTTAGCCGTATTCATCAGCAGAATATATTGCACCAGGATCAGGCAATTCGTCAAATTGAAGTGGCTTTAAGAAATGAAAGTGATCTAAATGCAATTGCTATTGTGGGACCAGTTGGAGTGGGGAAAAGTCTTTTTATTCGAGCATTGCAGCAGAATTTCCCTTGGCAGGAAAATGTACACACTTACGCATGGAATACCTACGTTAATGATGAAGCGGAAAAATTCCACTTAATTCGAATACTAGCTGAAAATCTCTCTGATTGTGGACAAAATTTGTTGGTCATAGAGAATCTACATGCTTGCGACAATAGCGCCGTTGCCCTAATCAATGAACTATTGTCTAATACAATTAAGAAACAACATAAACGTGTTATATTATTTTATGTATTTAATTTAAATACAATGCTACCCGCAGAAGCTTATACGATACAAAAAGATTTATTGCAAACATTACCTGATTGCAGTGTAGTGAATTTTAAATCATTTACACAATATGAACTAAGAGACTGTATCAAACGAGAGGTTGAATTGGAGAACGTCTCATTAACACAGGAGGACAATGACGAAATTGTTAATACAATAGATCCCATGAAATCGGGTTGCAAAAATGTTAATGCCAAGGTATTAATGTATGGTACAATCAAATCCAAAGATTCTAATTAAGTAATTCTGTTTTCTGTACAATTCATTTATTGAAGTTCCTTTCCTTTTTATTTTTTTCTCTATAATTATAAATTAGACGACTGACTTATGTAATAGTTTGATGTATTGCTATTTAAATTATTTTATTAATTAATAATTTTTGTAAATTTTATTGTTTAAAATAAATGGAATATATGTATTCAATATCTTAATCAAATGCACCCTAAATGATATCGTAACAACAATTCTGCTTCTCTTTTACAACGTATCCTTAATCCTGCATATTGCTGAGGCAATCAGGCTATTCATCAAATCAGCGGCATCACTTCTTACATCTGGACCGCAGAAGGAAAAGTTTGTCGAAGATGAATGCGGTTTGCCAGCAGCATTGGTGGAAAGCGTAGTTGTTTTACCCTACGTGGATAGGCCCCCTTGAAGGTGGGGCTGCGTATTGGTTTGGAGTTGCTCCCCTTTACGGTTGGTCAAAGGTTAGGAGACTGAGAACCCGGCCTGTTGTTATTTTCAGGATGCATATGGTCCTCACGAATGTAGGGGAGAGGAAGGTCGACCAGGTCATAGTCCCCATTTACCTGATATGGTCAGGTATCGGTGAAATTGCTGGTCATTGTAGCTAGACGGATCCCTATATCGTTGTTTGCTTTGGTCGTGAGGACAGATCAGACATTAGTTTTAATTTTTAATAATTTTATTTTTAAAAAAGTAGTTAAGTAGTTATTATGATATTTATAAAATATTGTTATTAATTAAACTTAAACTTAATTAAAATATTTGTTCTAAATAGAAACCTGAATTACAGAATACAGCACGATAAATTTTAAATTCAATTTTAGAAGCTTTAGAAGATGAATTCTTCTGATGAAATGCGGCGGCACATTTGTCTGATGAGGCTGCTGAAGTAGTTGGATATTTAGGAGTTGAATTCATTGATTGTGTGTTATGAATACTATCTGCTGGTATAGGACGAAGTGTTTTTAAGATTCCATCAGTGGGAGAGGATTGGCTTAAGCAAATTGATCTGGTCTCTTTTGCAATGGAAATTTTAGTATAAGTAGGCTCTCTAATATAATTGCGTCCAAGTTTTGAACGGATTAATATTGGGATTCTTGACGGCTTTTGAGTACGAGTAGCAATTCCATTTTCGGGTAATTTAAATGATACCTTTTTAGCACTGGGTTTGGTGGTTAAAGGTAAATGCTTGTATTCTTCTGGTACTTGTTTCTTAAGGATTGATCTATTTTTAACTTTAGAATTTTTGGTAGTAGCTGCTTTATGAACATTAACTGCATGTTTAGCACCGACGAATATAGGTATCCTAGATGGCTTTTGAGTACGAATAGCAATTTTGTTTTCAGGTAAGATAAAGGATACTTTTTTTGAGGAGCATCCTCGCAAAAGCCTGGATTCTTCGTGTTTTTGTGTCTTAAGGATCGATTTTTTTCCAGCCGCAGGGTTCAGACAAGAATGTTCTTCTTTGCATATTGTATTATTGTTAACCTCTGTTATTAAATTTAGTAAATCGTTCCATATCAATAGGTCACCATTTAAAAAATTCAAAATTTCATCTCTTTCCAATGGCCAATAATATATATTTATAGTCTGTTGTTGATTTTTTACGCTTTCCATAATTGTTGATCGTAGAAGTTGCTTTTGAAGAAAGATTTGTTTTTGTTTAAATTACTGAACTCAACGTTTGAAGGTTTCAATTACGAATGGATACTTGTCTTCCCTTTGAGCGCGTATTTATACGGTTTACAAACAGGTAGAATTAAAATAGGCCTTCACAACATGTTTTTGTTTTGTTATATCGAGTATCGAGACAATTTTCATTGAACCCTCGGTTCAATGTTATTATTGATGTTTGTGGCTTAGTTAACAATTTATACTTTTCTTTAGAAGATTCAGGTAGAATCTGGTTAACTGTTTAATTTTTCGGCTCTTACGAATTTATTGGCGAAATGTTATCAGTAAATTTTTATGATTGTTTTGTAAGCAGGCTACTTAAAATATGGAAAATCCTAAAACTTGTAAACAACATCATTAAGATATTTTTATGTAATTTTTTTTCTGGTAACAAGAATAACGATCGAATAACACATCGACTAGTAACAACGTCGAGATTTTTGCAGGCAGAAAAAAAAAAATTCAATCAACAAAGACTAGATTAAAAGTGTCAAATACAATATTCAATCAATAAAGACTAGATTAAAAGTGTCAAATACTAAAGTATTCCTTGTTTATGCAGAAGACAAAAATTTTATTTTAGCAGAACATACAATTTTGTCCATATTTTGTACATCAAAACCATTTCATAGACCGAGAAAAGCTGAAAACAGATATATCCGAGCTTAAAACAAGGACTTTCAAACTTTGATAATTGAAGTTACATCTTATTGAAGCTGCAACTGTCAATTTGGTTGTCAATTATTCAGATTGTTTTATCAAATCTCCACGGACTGATATAACATTCAATAACACACATGCAAGTAATAAAATGAAAATGGATGTTCTGTTCGAGCAACGGTCCTCGCGTTTTAATCATCATAGATGGCTATTTGCACAGCGGTGAATAAATTCTGCTCCACTGGTGCATTAAACGATTGATAAACACTCGTACATACACGAAACGTAATGCGTGAGTGTATGTAGATGGACCCTAAGCAATAGATTTCGTATCGTTCAAATGTATTCTGCCTTCCGCGGACCACAACTTAAGGTTTTTTTTCATTGCTAACTTGAGCCTGTATCCGAATAAAATTCAATTGACTTAGGATCTGAAGGTAAATGATCATAGACATCAACGTGTGTTCGCTGAAGAGGCTCTGAAGCAGTTGGCAACTGACCCTAATTTTCATCGAAATACCATCTGCAGCGATGAGGTCCATATCTGGATAAATGGGTACGTGAACAAAAAAAAAAATGGTCGAATTTGGGACAATACCAATTCACATGAGAGCTTTCTACTGTTCATAATTAGCAGCCAACGGAGAATGAAATCTCTGTTCCATAACTTAAAAATTATGCTTTCCACAATGTCGATCATCCTACCCAGGCACTGTTACAACAAATAAATTTGTTTGTCTAAGTTTTTCAAAAGAATTTCCGAATTACCAGAGAAGCTGTTTGGTTGATGTCTTTGCTAGTCAAATTTGAATTCATCTTCACACACATTAAATATTATATAACTGAGTGATGTATGCATAATTCTTTTTTTCCTATGAAAATGTATACAAATTTATTAAAATTTAAACATAAATCTGTAAAACATGAAATTTATGAATAAGCATTTATTATTCAATGTTTCTCAATCTTTAATTTTTTACATGCTGGCAACAATTTCCATTTCTCTGCTAATTGTGACTTCCAAAATACAAATTTACCAAATAAATATGAAAAAAGCATATATATTTACATTAAAGAGTTGATGTTTTTATTATGCATGTGTGTAGCAGGATTTGAAATTATTTCGTAAACAAATAGACTGAAGATAAATTAAAAAATAACAGTAAGAAAACAGAAAAACAAAATAATGAACATTCATGCGTATAGCGTTTCATTGACAATTCTACTATCATTCTCTTTATACTTTTCATACGTACATACATACAGATGTATAGCTATTTGCTTTATTGGTCGTCTCTGCTGGGTTAATGTTGTTTGTTATTATAACTGTAGGTTGTTTTTATATTCTTGTCTCTCTTTCCTGAAACTGTGTAGGAAAAATATTAATTTAGTTTTATTTTGTTTTTGTTATTGTTACTGTGAGGACACATTCGTGGCACAGGAGGTAAAACTCAATGTAAACAATTTGACATTCAGATGTGTAGATGTATGGATGAGTTGGCATATGCGTGTAAGTTGCTGTAAGAGAGAGAGTGTGTAAATTTTTACACCATTTATTTAATATTGATTCTACTGAAATAACAGAATAACTAAGTAAACAATAACAACTATTAAGTGGTGAATTTTTATCAAAAAACTGACACATTATTTTTTGATTGTAGCTGCTGCTGTTATACTATTAAGTTTTGTAAACACGTAAAGTATTAAATACTTTTACACAAAAATTATGTTGTTTTTATTCATAAAACTATTCATTTATTTGTTTTTGTTAATTTTATACTTTTAATGATTTTCTTTGCCATATTGTTTACACAGAAAAAAACAAAAAGAAAAACCGAAATAAATTGGTAGTATTTAGGGAATATCATTTGTTTAATTACCTCTCGTGCATGTCTGCAAGTATTTCGAAATAGACAGACTCGCGTACGTGCTTGTCTTAAATTAGTTAATGAATCATTTAAGATTGTTTGTTGTCCGACAGCTTTCATATTGCGGGGGAGGTGGTGATGGTGGTCATAACTTTCAAAAATAATCGTTACGAAAGTCGTAATTAGTTTTTGTTTAGAAGCCATCTACACTGACACAAGTCATACAAACGTAATTACGTGTAAAATGTAATAAAAATAAATACCTGGCAAAAGAACGATACAATAACTGTTGATTAGGGTTATAACAAAAAGGTCAGAATATTATATTTTATGGCAGTTAATAATTTGTAAATATTTATACCTCATCGCACATGGTAAGGGTGTTGTATTAAAAGAAACCTTTTTTCAATGTAAACTTTATTAAAAAAAATTAAATAGTGGCAATATAATTGGGTTTAATTTTAGTGTCAACTACTGGGCATTTACAATCTCAAATTCTACAATAATTGACAACTTGCCACTGGACTACCTCTAGATTTCTGTCCTTCCCATAAGCAAACAATAACTTTAAAAGCCATGACGTCATACAAAGAATTAAAATCAAAATAATTTCTCGTAGTCAACTTCTTATCACAAAGATCATAAATAGACAAAAAAAAAAAACTAATTAACCAAATATATAAAGTTGTCAGTGATTCCACAACGTATACTCGATAATTATGAATTAATAAATCAAATATTCCTCATACGCCATAGGGACCCACGCAAAATTCATTTTCAAACAACTGCCATGTGCAGTAAAGTAGCACAATCTCGAAATCTACATTACGTGAAATAAAAAATTATTAGAAATCATAATTTATTTAATATCGTACATATTTTATCTCTTAAATGAAGGAATTTAATTATAAGCAAGAAATAAACAGGTTACATAAAACATTTTTTAAGATTATCAAGTAATACGCAGTGATGGAAGATCAAAGATTATTTCTTGTTAAAAATTTATGCAGCTATGCCGTACTTAGTGGTTGATCCATACACTCTATTTGCAACATTTCACCCGGTATCTCATCAATGTGGCAACTTTAATATTGTCTACAAGAGCTAGATTTGTGGCTAGCTTGTCCCTGTATGTGAGAATTGTCACATATCCTCGCAGAAAATAATCTAATGCGACTACTTGTCTCTTAGAAGGTTCATGGCATGGCGTGCCGTGCATAATGTGGCACAGTTTTCTTAGACCGACATATCAACCGAATGCAATATTTTTATTTTTGAATGAGAAAAGCCTATAAACCACACACGATACTATATGCCATTATCTGTAGCTTAGTGATCATGATTATTCATAAAAAAAGTACTGTCCAGTGATTCCACAAGCCCACAAAGTTAACCAAACAGCTCATCTTTCAGGGTGCTCTTAAACTGTCTTAGCCTGCTACAAATTCGGTAATTCTATTTGTTGGCTCATAATTTCTACAATACAGTCGATTTGATGCGCAATATTTAGTCTGATTCTAATGTAGTTGTAAATCACATACATTTTAGCTATTCAACGTCTGTGATGCGTATTATAACTTGACTGTTTCTTACTATATGTACCACGTTTGGGAATACCCATGGATATCTTACACAATATATCTCAACTTTAATTCCATTTGTGTTTGTAGTTTTCGATTTGAATAAATTGGTGACCGGTTTCTGTCCGGAATCGACAATTTGGTATTGTTATAGACCAGGATGGGGGTAACAGTTTTATGTAAAACCTTGGATAGAATGTGTGTCGCGAGAGACCCAGCCAGCTTCAACTTCGGTAATTCCTTTGAATCATAATAAGTTTTACGTTGAAGCCAAGTATATTTTACAAAACAGCTTTGGAGTGTAATTCACAAAGGAACCGTACAGAGTTAGTCACATGAAGGATGACCAGATTTCAACGATTAAAACCAAAGAACTTTTATAGGCTTATAATAATAGATACATGAACGGTATTGATTTTATTTAACTGTAAAAATATCCCATTAAATAATCAATGATTTGGAAAAAACAACAAATATTTCCAAATTAATTTAAATTTATTCAGTTACTCTTTCCCGAAATCTAATGTTCATGTCTTTAACAGGGATAAAATATTGAAATAAAACAAATAACTGTCAGTATAAATTTAGAAATGTTTAGAGAGAAACAACATTTGATTTAAAATGTAACCTAATCATACACACTTTCTTCGGAAATAGTTGATAAAAATAAAACAAAAAGGAAAACAGAGAAATGGGAAGAGAGACACAAATTTGAACACATTTAAAGATGTCTAATGAAGATTGATTCCCTGCTAGGAACAAAACTTTATTTTTTTATTAATAATTTAACGTTACAATATACTCAAAACCAACAGGAGACAGGAGAGCGGAGACAAAAAAAAAAAATTTATAGAAAAAGTTCTATTCTGGTTGTTGTTTACTCGTGTACCTTTTAAGATTAGTGAACATGGTTGTTTATAACTGCTGCTGTTAGAGAAATCCAGCCATGAAATGTCATGAAAAACAATGAACGTAAAATATAATGGACACCTTAAGAGTCCTGTCACAATCTATTATTGCAAATGTCAAATGTGGTAGTGAGTTTATTCTTCTTCTCTGTCACTCAGCCCTTATTATCAATCTATCCTTCTCTTTTGCAACTCTCTGCTTACAAAAACTCATGTTATTTTTATAAGTATTGAGCGATCAACAGCAGCAACTATTGGGTTATCCCTTCAGTGGTTTGACCTGAAGTTACACTTGTTTAATGAAAGGTTGGTTGGTATAAATTTGGATAGTCTGACCATCGAAGAACGTGGGGAAAAAATCAACATTTCTAACAAAAGTGGTAACATTTTGGGCTGATGCCGGCCGAAATGTGGAAAAAGTAATTGAAAACTATTGCCAAAAGGATCGAATGGTGCAGCCAATCTAGGAGGCGATCATTTATTATAGATCGTACATTTACTTAAGGTTACTTTTGAAACCGAATAATGTATAACCCGTTATACATACATAAACAAAAAAATGTTATTTACATAGTCACACATTTACTCATACACATTTCGTATTAAACAGACACATGGTACTTGTGCATGCACATGTTCATGTACTCTTTTGTTTTATAAGAGCACACGGTATATTTTTTGTTTATTTATTTTATATAAATAATAGGTGTATTTACAGTGAAAACTTTATTAAAGAGTTACACATGTTGAATAGTCGTCTATTAGTGTTAGTAGCGTTGAGTAAATATTCATAAATATTAAGCCATCCGACCGTATAATTAATTTATATTCTAACATATGGTTTAATAAATATCGTATGGGACGTACTTTTTTCGTATCGTAAAGCATAGCAAGGAAAACAAAAAAGACGGAACAAGGCGTTTACTGCTGCGTATGAGTATTATTTATTAAGCATCTATTAAATATT
>QOCX01004952.1:0-10549 GCA_005959815.1 Sarcophaga bullata | reverse complement strand
AGGCATACACACACACACACACACATTTCATAACAGACAATTGGCTTCTTTCAACTTCTTTTTTTTGGGGTAATTTAAATGCATAACGAGGGTTGTTTAACAAATTTTAGGTCAATATTACGTAACGCTGTTTAGAATTTCTAACACCATCCTCGTTACAGTTAGAAAATATATTCAAACAATGTTGTTGGGGTCAATCAGTTAACAGGATACATGTTTATGAGATTCTTAAACCACACACTACAATGCTACAATGCAACACAACATAACACAAAACAACAATTCAAAATGAAAACTGTGGGTTGTGTAAACATGTATTTGGAGAGGAAAACTACCATCTGGCACTATCTCCACCAAGCTACGCCCACTAACCAAACAGCATTATCATTGCTTGTTATAAAAGTAAGATGAGGGTTTTGTTTCTAGTTTTCAATTGTTCTATAGGGGTTCCTTTGATTTCGTAGGTTATCTGTGAGTGTTGCAAGACAGGTTTATGATGTGTTGTTGGGACAGACCGTAGTACCCATGTAGCAAGAAAATGCATTAAATTTAATTGAGTTTTAACTATGATGGTGTGTGTAGCAATGGAATGTAAAAGATTGCTGTAAGGGCAAATGTAACTGTAAATTTTGTGAATGTAAATGTGAAATTAAAGCTTGGAGCTATTGAAACACCATGCGGAATCCTTTCACGTTAACAGACCCTGTTTCAAAAACATTTCCCTTGTCTTTCACAGGATTGATTAAGAACCCGGTCTAGTGAGAGCACTAAACTTCATATATTTAGTTTCCTTCCTAGTTTACACAGATGATATAGAAAACAATAGTGTCTACCTAAAGTAGAAAATTTATATTCAATCCAGAATACATGCCACGCCGTAGTCTAGTACGTAAACGTGAGGCCGCGGTTCATAAACTCAGATCAAATATCTCTTGTTAAAGAAAGATTGGGGTTTTGAAGATTTTTGGCAAAAACTCTGAAAGTTAATAAAATTTTCACGAAAAGCTTCACAAAAATCTGTCGTGCGGAGTCGACTTTAAACATTAGGTCACAGTGTAACTCTTTGCCCCATTCTTTTGATTTAAAATCAAAAAACTTTTGCCTATGAGTTGTAGTTCAATTAATGGGGTGTTATTTTGCGATACAAATTTGATTTTTTTGCCTTTTGCTTCCAAAAAATTTTTATGTTCTTTTCTAAAAATAATGCAACAAAGAGAAGAACGAATTTCGTTATGTTTCTAAAAAGAATGCCTTCGGTAAGTACAAAAAAATTTGTATTTTTGCTAGCAAACAATTAAGGAATTGAAAATATTGCGCAAAATTGAACACTTTTATCATGAAAGAGGCAAAACTTAACAGGGCAAGGGCAACACTTTTTAAATGTTACATTTTTAAGAGGCAATATTTTTTCGGAAAATAATTAATCTTTTAAGAATTAATTGAAATCATTAACAAAAGATTAAAGTGATGGATTTTTTAAATTTAATTCAAATTAGATTGGAACTGTTTCTGCGCAGTTATGATGCACCAAGTTGAGGGGTTAGTCTATCGGTTACAAAGTTAAACCTAAATTTGCGTCTTTATAAATCTTCTTCATAATCTATAAAATTGTTGTTATCAAAATCATAATAATCTACAAAATTTGTGGATTCGGTGTCCTCAAAGTCGCTTTCATAGTCTATTCTGGAATAATCTGAAAGAGATGGCAACATTCGAATTATTTTCTAAACATTTTTTTTATATTTTAACTTACCATTCATAGCTTGTACACTGAAGTGACTGAATCTTGGATCGCTGGTTAATTTACGTAGAATTTCCTTTAATATTTGAGCATCAAAAGTTCCCTCGTATTGTCCCATATCGATGTCATAATCGAATATTCTATTAGAACCAGCCATCATGTCAAAGTAACTGTCAGATGGTCCACAAACACTGTCTACGTCGCCATTATAAGCATCAAAAACACTTTCGTATTGACAGTCAAAATATCCATCAATGTCATCTTCAGCGTAAATTTCATCACTGGCGAGGTCGTAACGTTTAAAGTCTTTCTGAAGTAAAAGTTTTTTTTATGGTTTTTTGAGGGGGGGGGGAGAGAGGGGTATTAACTGCTGCTGATGGCGTACTTACATCACTTTCAATTACAAAATCTTTAAATGCTCCCCATATTGGTGTCATAGTCAGCAGATTTGTAGCCAGCAGCACAAAAGTTTATGCGCCATGACAGCCAGCCACCCAGCCAACCAAATATAAATGACCATAATATTGTTTTAAAAATTAACTTGGTTCTTATTGTTGTTGTTGTTGTCATCATCATCATTTTGTTGCTGTTGTTATTAGAGATTGTGATGGTGTGGTGGTTTAGATAAACATCGTTCGTTAGTTTTCTGGTCAATTTAATGTTTAAAATTGTTAACCTAAAGCTAATAATTTAAAAGTAATAATAAAAGTTTTAAAATATTTTTCTAATGGATAACCTACATGTATATATTCATAGGTATCTACATATACTACATACATATGTACTGGATAAAGTTTTTAAAATTTGAATTTATTTTCCTAAGGGTACTTACGGAAAATTATTGTAAAAAAATGTTAAAAAAGAATAATGAATGAGAGGAGAGTATACTTCAGCAATACCTTCAAAATGACCTCGTAATTTTTTAAATTCCATTTCTTCAAATTTAGAGGGCGGTCCTAAAATTTACAAGAGTTACAATATGCCTTAATTCGCTACCCCTAATATTATTCTGTTTAATAACGCCAAATATTTCTGAAATATATTGACCAACTAAATCAAATGCGACATGCATACTCAATCCAGAGCAAATAAGTTGGCAACTGCTGTCAGTATCGACTTTAACTGGATAATTAACCCTAAAAATGTCTTCAGTAAATACAAAAGAAATTGTATTTTTTTACCACCAAATAATCAAAGAGTAAAAATATCGCATAAAATTTAACACTTTTGTCTTCTTTAACACCAAAAAGGGCAAAATTTAAGAGGGCAAGAGCAACATTTTTTAAATGTTAACTTTTTGAAAGGCAATTTTTTTTTCGCTAAATGATATGTCATTCAAAAATTAATTGCAATCAATATACTGGCTGTATGTTATTCTAATCAAATGGACTCTAGTCTACGTGGCCATGGTTTGATGGTCATGTTTGAAGAACAGCCATCATAAAAATCTATTGGAGAGTGTTAGATATGAGGATAGTGGTGCTCAAAATTACAAGTGCAAGACATTGTTTACCATCCTTAATTCGCTAACACCAGACTTATTAAGGAAACAAGTGGCTGAGAACGCAGGAAAGACACGTGAGCGTTACAAAATCATGAAACTACAGCAGCTATGCTCATGCCAAAATCTTGAATGTAGCTGATTTGAGTATGCCATTTTCGATCTTGTACCGGCTTTCTTCAAGTCCAAGAAAATAACCAAGTCAGAGAAGCAATTCTGCCTGCTTAAAATTCTAGAATAGAAGTTAGGGAAATAGGGAAATGACAATAAGATCTTCAAACAGAGCTCAGATAACAGGTTACAGGAAATATATTTAAAAACAATTTTTTTTCTAATTCTAATTACAATTTAATTCTTTTTCAAGTGATTCATTTCTCTGATGTTTCCATTGATCTCCCCTTGGTTGTATGTGAATGTAAAGAAGCAAAATGAAATTACTTCTGAAAGGACTCAAATGAATCCTTTCGAAAGTGCAAATACTGTCTATCAGGCAATTACAGGAAAATCAATGCAAATGTGTGATGCAGAGATATTATCATTTGAAATGAATTCCACATGCCTTACCATGCCTTTCGTTTTCAATTTCTGAATTCAAAATTGCAAACAAGATTGAATGTTAATTTATCACAGCACTTGTCAATTATAAGGTAATGGTACAGGACAATGGTAAAGGCTGAATTGCAGATAATGATTTAGACCTTCCGCTACTTCCCAATCTTTTTGGATTTTTGGAAACTTCTCTTTAAAAATAGTTTGTCAATAATAAGAAGAAGGGTTACAGGGAGACCAGAGTACTTATTACAACCTTCTGTTTACCTAGAAGTTTACCAATTAAATATGCAAAAAAGTTTTCCTACTGTTTCTCTGAATATATTTCCTGTGTGTGTGAGGGTTGATTAAAGAAAATTTAAATCATTTAACACTGCCCCCAATTGAAATTAAATTTTTGTTTGTCAATTTAATTTCATTGCTTGTCAAAATGAATTTTTAATTCTCTTAAATATTGAAAATCAGTTTGTGTTCTTTAAGGTTTTTTTTCTGTGGGGAGCATTTAAACTTTTAAATGAAAGCCAAATTTAATTTCAAAAAGGTTTCATAAAATTAGTTCGTTTAACAATAACAGAAACAAATAATAAAGCAAATTTGTTTGTGTTCTAATTAAAAATATCCTTTGCTATACAAAAAATATGGGGAGATGGAATTCAAAGGCGATGCCGTATCCTTTGTACATGATTGGTTTCTGTTATAACTTGTATTGTATTTTGGGACGGCAAATATCTGCCATTTGTTCTCATTTAATCATAGAAGCTTAGTATCGATAATGCGATGAACCAGTCGATAATGCGATGAACCAGCCGAGTCAATGCCAAAGCTGAAAATCAATGACGATACGGTCGAAAGAGTCACATTGCGATGGTTTAAGTGACTTCGTCTATACGTATATGCATAAATACATAATTGATCATTGCAACCCTTCAGTCGGGTTTACAGGAAATTCAGTACAGTTTCGAACCTTAAACCTATTGGCATTACCTGTGGGACTCTCTTGATCTCAATTTTCATATGGGCCAGTGAAACACTCTGATTCACCTATAAAAATTGGTTTAACTTTTACCTCCGCTAAAGGTTTTTACTCTGCTGTGGCGAAATATCTAATTTCATCTGGCCAACATTGAGAACGTTGAAATATCTCTGTCATTGCATCTATATTTACAGGGTAGTAGGTGGTGTGTTGGCTTATTAGACGTGAGGCCACGATTAAAATCCCTGGGTAGGTCTATTCAACAAACCAAAACATAAAAAATATTTCTTCGGTGACTTTCTCTCAGCAGATTCCTAGTAAGAGTACTCGAAAGTTAATCAAATTCTCATGAAAAGTTTTCCAAAAATCTGTTCTTTGGAGTTGACTCTAAAGTCTAGGTCTCACCACTCATGTATAAAATTGACACACATAACGTGAGTAGTGTGAGAAGCCAGGTTGTAATCCTGACTGACGAGGAGTAATCTAGTAATGGTCAATTATGTATGTATGTATTGAGTAATGAGGCGAGACTTCGCTTACCTGCTAATGGCATTTATAGAGGTTGTAGATCGCTGGAGCAGGAAGAGATTATTACATGTTCTATACAGACTCGCTCATTTGCTACGATCTTTTTCGATAACTTAATAAAGCTCTTGTTTCTCACTGGACTTATTAACATTTCAGGATGGTTTTAAAGTTGACTTTAATGAAGGCAATCGGTACTCGCAGTTAGCCTCTTCAAAACTGCTGTTTGCAATATACCGCTATGTGTGCCCATATAGCCTACATAGACGGATACAATGGTCACCATATATTCTAAAAACCCCCTCGTTCATTACAAACCCGCACGTTAGAGTGTAGTGTATGGCAGTTTAAGTGTTCGTTTCCTTCCAGAGAATCTGATCAATTACAGTTCATTATTAATAAAGCGTTAGAAAGGTAACACTGGTTAATCAAGAAGAGTCTCCCTCTCTCTTCCTGTTTCGCCCTTCTATTATTTATTCGCAAGCTACGAGTTTATACGCGAATGAACTGCATGAACTGAGGTTGTTCTCAGATAAAAAATAAATTGTAAAATTGTTGGTGGTAAACAGAGTCAACACTAGGTAATCAAAACGTCTCTCCCATTTCCCTTCTATTTTACTTATCCCACTAAGCGAAATCCTACGCCAATGCACGGCTTGAATTGAGGGGGTCAATCCCCGGAGTGTTTGTCCTCAGAGTAAGAAATAGAAGTTCTTCACTATGACTTTAAAGGCCTTTTTATTTACTTTTAAGTTGATCAAAAAAGCCCTTTCTACTTCCCCTTCTGTCGCTTATTCCCTACGAAATTCTTACCAATGTTACTGCCTGAATTGAGGGGTACCCTTGAGTGTTGTTCTCCCCAGAATAGAATAGAGAGTTCTTCCACTATGACTTGAAAGCCTTTTATTTAAAATTTAAGCGATCAAAAAGGCCCACTCCCCCCTTCCTCCTTTATTACTTAATTCCACTATGATTTTTTGCCCAATACACTGTGTGAATTTGGGGTTCCCCCTTTGAGTGTCGGTTCTCAGATAAAAAGAAATTTTCCACTACGCACTTGTAAAGCTTTTTTTTTAAATTTTTTATTTTATTTATGAAAGATTGAAATAACAATAATAATCAATATTAAAATACACAATATAAATAATACTGATAATAAAGATATAGAAAAAGAGAAAATAAAAACCGATGAAAAATAATTAAAATTTGTATCAGCCGGCATTGAAATCATGCCGGCATTGGTACGTGCGGCCAAAGGATTTACACTGTGGGCAAAACTTCTGGCCAAATTACACAGACGTTGCTGTTGTTTGCCACATCTCCGGGGACACTGAAGGAATGTTTCGGCATTACACAAACCGATAAACCAGGCTGGCAATAGGGTGAAGCAGCCCCCAGTTCAGTTATATTTTGGATAAATTCTTTAATGCCTTCAGCCGTGCATATTGGCGAACTGGAAGATGAAGATGAAGATGAAAATGAACGAAATGAAATGATAAAATGAAAATGAAATGTGAGCATAATAAATCATATGGAAATAATTAAGTTAGATCAAGGGGGGAGAAGAGCTTGAGAAAGTGAAAATCAAATGAATTTTGTGTGTGTGGTGTCTTTATTTACCTGAAGCATTAATAAATCATCATACGCACTGTTGGTCAGGCAGGAATTTAAAGGATGTAAGAATCGTTGGCACAATATTCTTATCAGCGTTGCTTCAATATTGTTGTCCAGAAACTTTTGGACCATTTTCAAGTTGTATATCGCCCCCATCCATTATCATCATCATGCCCTTAAGGGCCATTCGTTTCCACGAAATACACTCCCCCCCCGGATGAGCACGCATAAAGGAATATTCGTAACAAAAGGAAGAGAAGACACATAAAAATCCTATTAAATAAAATTGGACACTCCCCCCACTGTCTCTCTATGGTTATGATTTTCATTTTTTGTTTGTTTATATTTTCTGTGAGAAATCTCATTCATTGTTTATTAACAATTCATAGTATTTCTTTTATGAAGAATTTTTTGTTGTTTTTTTTTGCGTTTTCACATGAATACCTTGCCACATGAGCATATACAGATAATTTTATCGTTGTATGATTTTAAGGATTTTTATATGCTGATGACATTTTTTCCACTGGCTGCTCCCAGGTTTATAGCAGTGAAAACGACAGCACTTGCCAATATTCCTGAAATGTATTAAGGGGAAAGCTTGATTGAGGTGATTGGTAATATTAATTTGTTGTTGTTATTGTATTGTTATTTGTTGGTTTTGTTTAATAAATAATAGTAGCCAACAAGTTTATGTAATGTATCAGGGCAGATGTTCTGTTTTAATGTTTTTTTTTCCTAATTGAACATATTGGATACACGTTGGCAGTGGGTAAAAAAAAGTTATAAACAAGTATTTCAATAAACAATTTCTTTTCATTTGAAAATTTTCATGAGAGGAAAGAAAAATGAGGGCCATAAAAAATTAAAGCGTTTTTAATTCCCACAATCCAATACGTGATTAAGCAACCGAAAAATGGAACCCTATCTACATACTACGAACGTTGCTAGCTGGACACCAGTTATAGGTTGCTTAGTTACGAGAAAAGTTATTTAATTGAAATTAAATCAAATCAGAAAATGTACCCCAACCGTAGTCAAAAAAATATGTACATATAACTTATATAGAGGTAAAGGCCACTGCAAAGCCCAGGTCAGAGATTAAAGCAGAAATAGAAAAATATTTCTTTTGTCAACCCTTTCATCAGCAGAGATTTCTGTGAAAAACTCTGCGAGTAAAAACAAAAATTGCCCATTGAAAAGTTTCCCAAAAAACTGTCGTTCCACAAACGGCTTTAAACAGTTGATGTCGCCACTCTTGTATAAAATAAACGCCACACCAAAGTCAAGTGTGGAAGCTGGTTGTTATCCTGATTGAAGTGTTGTAAGGACCAATTATGACAATTTCTGTATGTATGTATGTATAATATTCCAGTACGGATATCGGGAATAAGTTCATGTGAGCCTTCAACGTACAATGGCTGTCAGAATAAATCAAGAATTTTTTTTGGGAAAATTGCATTACCCAACAAACATTTTGCCGCTTTCTATATGACCGTGTCCTTTTTATAGAAAACACTGCAGTGGTCAAGTGGCCTATATGAACATCTAATGTTGGCATCCTTAATAACAATATTTTTGAGTCATCGAGGGCTTCATCGGGAAGTTTCGAATTGTCTCAGAAGAAACCTCTAGAGTGGGAATTGTAAAATCAAATCTCCTACTGAGAAAATTAAAAAACCGTGCCTTTCTAATATTGGAGCATATCCAGAGTGCAGGTTGGGTCAATATTTAACTGCATAGAACTAAAGATGATCGTCTTTTTATCATCTTGATGATATTGGCCCTACATTTTGTTGTACAAAATCAACATGGAAATGTAAAATACTTTTTTGCCTCACTGTATACAATGTTATGAATAATTAAATCTGTATTGTTGGATATTGTTGGGAAAAGTGTATTCATATTGAGAATATTGCTTTTAAAGGTTAAATAAAGGTCAATTTTACTTTAAAACGTATTTAAGAGATCTCTTAAAATTTTTTTTAAATTAATTTAACAAATTAAACAATTTAAAAATAGAAAAAGAAAATTTAAAAATTTAATTTCAATTGTTTTTGATATCTTGATACTACTTACAAAGTCATCAAATTTTGGTGGCTGAGAACAATTGAAGGACGTCATAGCGGATGGGGTAACTGCTGCCTGTGAGGAATTCTAAAACAAGAGTTCCAATTAGAAAAATTTTTTTTTTAATTTAAACAAAAAAAGAAACTCACAATTCCGTTGATAACATTAAAATAAATCGCGATTAAAATTTTCCAAATACTTGGTCTAGCAAACATTTTACTTTTCCTCCGCGAACGCACTGAAAAAAGACCGTTTCAACAATAACTTCTACACACTAGAACAACGTATTTTAATTCCATTTAAACGGCTTCTAAACGCTTTTATATGGCAAATCGTTTAACAAAAAACAAAAAAAAATCAAAAAATTTCGACATCACAAATGAAAAAGAGTGGATTTTCAATGGCATTCAATTCGAGAATATTTAATAATGATGGCCATCAGGGATAGCGTTTGGATTAGCGATAATGAAAAACCCCACACAGAAAAAAAAAACGTTTAAAAATAAAACTGCAAGTAATACCCATGATGTAGATTGAAATTTAACGTTTAAAAATCAGAAAAAAAAATTTAAAACTTTTAAACATTCGCTGGCTAATAACCTAAATGAGGTTAACTGAGTACCAATTAACAACATTAGGTGTGTAGAGTATGGTGTATGGACAACAGGAAGATTAAAAGTGTATTGTAAAGTTGTGTTATTTTCAAATATTAATTATGCTATGAGGGTTGTTCAGAAATTTGATGATCGAACAAGGAAACCACAAAACATTTTGCAAAATTTTCTGAACTAGAAAACGATGCGTACTTAAGTACTTACTTATCCAAAAGTGAAGAAATAAGGAAATATGGAAGGAAGAGAGAGATGATAACAAAGTTATCCCACAAGCCAGTTAGTATCAGAGATGAGACCGTCAATATCTGGAATCCTCTTGAGCCATGGCATAAGTATGTCAGAGTAAAGGCACAGAATATTTTAAACACCCTCAAATACCCTCATATTGTAATGAATCCTGAAGAGAATAGAGTCCCGCTCCTTAAGATGCAATACCACGCTTAAGAAACCTATTAAAATTATCTGCAATTTGAGCAAAAATTGCGGTCTTACCTGGGACATAGAAGCCTGAAGATTCTACAATCTGTTCTGTTCCGCCATGAAGAGTCCACTTTCCCATTCATTTTATGAATTTGACTATCCATATGGCGAATCCCAGGTCTGACATCTGCAACTAAACGAAATATGAAAATATATATTTTCGACGACTTCCTCTCAGCAGATTTCTGGCAAAAGTTTTCTGAGAATAAATAAAATTGCCGTGAAATGATTCTCTAAAAATCTGGCCTTCGGAGTCACCTCTAAACGGTAGGTCCCTTTGCTCATGTATAAAATTAACACACACAACATAAGTGAGGTGAGAAACTACGTCATAATCCTGAATGAAGTGTGGTAATGACCAATTACGTGTGTATGTATGTACATGGAGAATCCACATATGTATGTACGTATGTACTCAAGAACTTGCACTGCATCACGTTTCCTTATAATCCGTAATAAATCGTGGCTTCATAATCACCGGCTTG
>QOCX01004951.1:1389-13694 GCA_005959815.1 Sarcophaga bullata | reverse complement strand
TTCAGATATTAGGAAGAGGGGTATACAGAAACTGTTGGCAGCTTCTAATTACAAGTCATTTACCCCAATGATGCCCTATTAAAGGATTATTTAATCTACAGTTTTAAAGGCTAAATAAAATTCGCATAAAGCTAGGATTACGATGAAACCTTTATTTCGTTTCAAAACTTGAATCGCCGTTGTTCGTTTAATGGACTTTTAAGGATTAAAAGAGAACTAGAGGACTACGTGTCTTCTTTCTTTAAATTGCATGACAATCCATCGTAATATTGCCTGTCTCACAGGCTACTTACTGCCCTATTGAAAGACATTTAAATAGACTTGACGTCTGTGGCACTGTGCCGATGTATTTGAGAGAGGTTGAAGTAGAGGTAATTTGACTAATCCTTTCAAAATAAAGATTTTAGAAGCGAGTTTTATTGTAAACCTATTGATTGCTTCTTGTAATGACTACGGCCTGAGTGAGATTTCACCAAGTTTAGGAAAAACGTATCTCGTTCTTCCTCATTGTTTACGTGTAAAACATAATTACTTTGAGTACAACTGCTTTCATTCCCTGTGAACTGCAAAGCTTAGGGAACACTCCCAATTTCTATGGAAATTCTTATTTCACTAACTCTCTCTCTCTCTCTCTTCTTTAGTCGTGCGTGAACACGAAGAACAATTAGACGGCTGGTCACATGATAAATAAATCATTGTCAATATATTCCAACAATTACAACACATTCGTAACAACACATCAAATGGTCACCCAATGAATGCCATACTTTTCTTAATTGCTGCTGTGATCGTTTGGTAACATATTCTCTATTGTACACGACCAAATGTAACACAAGTGAAGAGAGAGCGGAAGAAACAGAATAGCTGTGTGTGTGTGTGCAAGAGTATGTGTTCAAACCAAGCCCACATGCCAATAAAACTGGCATTGCGTCGTTTATTATAAAATTGTTACGTTTTTTCAAATTGAACCTGGACAGTGAACGATAAAAAGAAACCAACAACAACAGCAACAAACCGGTAACGATTAAAAAGTTATTCAACGAAATCAAAATTCAAATCAATACAAACAAAAATTTATAAAAGCCAACAACAACAATAAACAAACAGCATTTTTGTTCTATGAGTGAGTATGTGCCTTAAAAGTGTCTCAGTATAGTTGTGTTCACTTGGATGCATAGGCGTGAAATGTGTCTCCCTCTCTAACTCACTGTCACTGTGTGTACGTAAACAACAAATAAAAATTGGTTACCAGATTGCATTGACAAAAACAAAAAAAACAAGTTTATAACACACTGCTTTTAAAACGTTGTGTTGCAATATTAACTAGTGACGGTGAGTTCTGTCATTAATATTTGTATTTATTTGTATTTGTTGTTGTTTATGATTTATTTTGCGGTATTTTTTTTTTTATTATTAAATGACAGTCAATGACCCGGTTTTTTCTATATTTTTATTTTTTTTTTATGAATCAATGACATTTTTATAGAAATTCTTTTCTGCTTTAAATGGCGTCGCAAATTGCAAAGGTGTTTTGCTTTTAAATATTTTTTAATTAAATTTTATTTATTTTAAATTATTTTTAATATGCAAATTAGTTCGCAAGTAAAGAATTTTAAAGAATTTTTCGTAACAAAATGAAATAAGATTTTTAATTGGCAATACACACAGTACTTACAGGGTGAGACAATATTGTGCGAGTGCTGCCAAAGATATTTATTCTTTTAGACTTCTTTCAGAGCAGAGGCGTAAAAGCGCCAGCTAATTACTCCTCTCATCAAATGATCCTGTCTCAGAGAGGCAGTAAAAGAGAGAGTATAATGCCATTGGCTACGCCTATAACAGTTAGATTGGTTCCCGGAGGACAAATATTTACCAGTAAGAGGGAGTTAGTGACACACATTTTAATACTTGGCAGGTCCCAGGGTCAGTGTCCTACAATACATATATGGCTATCTCAAGGCTTCGTAGAATATACAGACTTCTATGCCTTTAAATTGTAGAGGCAATAAAATCTCCCTTAAAGTCAGTTATAGAGGCTGTTCAGAATCTATCACCGCTTATATCACTAATACTAGAGCTAGTTGCTACTTAAGTATAAGGCATGGCTTCTCATGCGAGACGAATGGGGCTTGAAAATGATTTCTGTGAAAAAAAAAAACGAAAAAGATAAAGAGAATCCAGATCCTACTTGGTAGAGACCTAAGGATATGTTTCAGAAAAAAAGAACAACTGGGCTTCCACCAGAGTGTTGAACTCACTAACCTTTGTGGACAAGCATTAGCGAATATAACGGCTATATTATGAACTCTGGATATTTAAAGAAGAGCAGGCACAGAAGAAATAGGGAACATCTTTAGGCAGATAGTAGGATACTTTGTAGCTTGATCATGACCTCCGGAAAGCAAAACTGTGATATCAAAAAACTAAATTGTGGTATCAAAACGAAATGTATTGGCCTATTTGTATCGAATCTACCTTGGGTACTTAAATAAAGGTTTCGGTACCAAGGTTTACAGTTGAGCGTCCAGACATTAAAAACCAACGGTGCAGGATCTCTGTTAAATATTCTTACGCGATTGTCTCTCTATCTTTTTAGCTCTCCCTGGGTGAGAGGGAGTGAGAATTTAGATGATATCATTCTGTGTCTTAATCTGACGAACTGGATTTAAGGTGCGAGTGACCGTGTTAAACATTCCAAACGGTGTAGACTTTCATGGACTCCTGTTTACGCCTCATGATGATTACGGGCGGTCAAGTAAATCAACAAAGAACGATATTGAAATCCTAACAGATCGGTTTATTCACAAGGCTGCTTTGAAAGTGCATCACATAAACTCATGGTTTTGCCAACCTCTCATTTTTCAGTTTATGAAATTTAGGTTACTGAGGCTGTCACCGATATCTCCACAGATATTGATATCAATTTCCTATTGAAGATACTACCACTAAGAAAGAACTGGGTAACCACTTAAGGACTGCTAACTGTCTTCTGCAGCTCCACAATACAACATCTACCGAT
Organism: Sarcophaga bullata; assembly: GCA_005959815.1. Lineage (NCBI taxonomy): Eukaryota > Metazoa > Arthropoda > Insecta > Diptera > Sarcophagidae > Sarcophaga > Sarcophaga bullata. The sequence goes on along the minus strand of QOCX01004951.1, from coordinate 10,675 downwards.
TGAAGGATTAGATGCGGCGAAAATGGTCCAGAGAAAGACAAACTGCAATCTTGGAGAAGGGTACCGACTTGTAAGAAGCTGAGTTATTTTGTAAAATTTTATTTTAATTTTTAAAATCATTTAAGTGTCTACCATTTAAGTTGTCAAGCGTCATTAGAAAATCCTATGAGGCATGATTGAAATTTTAAATGAATGAAGGAATGAGCGAATGAATGCAATCAAATGACAATAAATTTCTTACTAAAATTCATTTGTTGTTGCTATTTGTTGGTTGTTGAGTTTAAAAACAATTTCTGTTATTGTGATTTCTTATTTAATTTTAATTTATGCAGCATTTTAAAAAGCAATTGTTTAAAAACAAAATACGTAAAAAGTACGTAAAAGGTACTTAAAAAAAAGGAAAAAAAGTTTTCACTTAAAAAATTAAATGGGAAGACCATTAAAGTCAACCTTTAGAAATTTTTTTTTTAAAATATTTTTAAAAACGGTCATTAAACTTTTAATAATAAATGTGGGAGGGAAAATATGATTTTTTGTAAACTTTTAATTCCATTGTTAAAATTTTTTAATTCGCTTTTTTTTTAATAAAACAACACCAACAATTTTCAAATAAAAACCTAGAAAACACTTTCAATTTCTCAATTTCAATTTCAATTTCGAATTACAGTGAACGAACGAACACGTTTCATATTGAAATTGTCTTTAACATAGTGCATGGCATAATTTTTCGTACAAAAATACTTTTTTTTTTTGTTTTTCTAATTTAAAGTTATGACATGTGAATTAGTTTTGCTATATGCATTGTGCGTGCCATTTGTCATGGCAACCACAACAACAATGGCAATGCAATTCATTCAACTTTCATTAACACTTTTTTTTATTTTGAAAAGTGAAAACTTTTTTCCCATTTTTTATTTTTAATACAATTACTCCTGAGGTGCATACATTGTTAAGGCCCCACTTTAACTTTTGGTTATGACGTGGCGTGGACATTTTTCAATTACGCATCAATTATGTATGGCTTGGCAATAATCGCGTTGCCATTCATAAAATGTTAAAATCAAATTATAATTGTTTTTGCTGTTGTTGGTGTTGTTATAGTTTTTTCTTATTAATGAAATTGAGTCTAAAAATTTGAAACGGTCAAGCATCCATTGGGTTAAAGAAAGAGCTTGCGGAGAAAAAACTTTTTATATTTTGACAATAACAACGAGGCATTCAAATTGTATGAAATTCCAAGTTCAAATCCCATTTAACGCAGAACAATTAATTTTGTTCCCAAAACCGTCAACATTATTTAAAGGGAAGTTTAGTAAGCAATTTGGAACTAAAGTACAACAATTAATTACAAAATTGATCATTGCAACCCTTTAGCCAGGTCTAGAACCTAGTTTTCCACACCACCTATGTTGTAAGTGTAAATGTTATCCAGAAGTGCTGGGACTTTCAGTTCAACAACGATTCCAAAACACTCACTGGAGAAACTTTTCATGGTAATTTAATTCTAATCTGAGCTTTTGTCAGAAGACTGTTGCTTGGATTTTGTTCGGGACGTCTGAGCTGGAAAAGAATTATTCTTTTGACGACTACCGCTCAACAGTTAGCTGACAATAACTTTTAAGAGTAAATTACCATGAAATGCTTCTGCAATCTGCAATTCGTAATCGATTTTAAACTGTAGGCACCACCAATCGTGGATAACACAAAATATAAATGGTGTGACAATCTAGTTTGTAATCCTAAGTAAAGAGTTGTAATAAGAAATTAAGTAAGTAATCTCGACTATTGCATTGTAAACCTGGAACGTTTTTATAGTGAGTAAATTTGCCTTCTAGTTAAAGTACGTTTTTCTGAATTCGAAGTTTTTTTTTTTACTTAAACTGACAATCTTTTTTATTTCAAAAAAAGTCTCTTCCTCGTATTTTGACAAATGAAAATTTTTCAGTGACAAATTCAAACAAAATAAAAAAAAACGAAAATAAAAATTCTTTTCGTAGATCGTATAGGAAATTTTTTTTGAAAAGGAAATATTTTGAATATTCCACGATTAGAATGTTGATAAAACAAATTGTTTGTTGTCTAAATGCCAGCGCTTTAAGTAAACGTGGCATTGCAACAGCCTATTGTCTGCTTCGTGTCGCGGTTATTGGTTCGGCTGGTGTGTTGGCAAAGCTTTGGTCCATGCTTTTTGAAAGCAATCAACGCGTAACCGATATGTCTTTAATGGATATACAAAATACAGATGGAATAGGTGCTGATATTTCCCATATTGACACGTTTTCGGGTGTCAAGTGCTTTACCGGTGCGGAATAACTGGAAGAAAGTTTGAGGTGTGCCCACATGGTAGTGGTTACGGTGGTACCGCACGTACTGGCGATGCTAACGTTCGGTTTGTTCGATGTTAATAAGGATTTTCATTTAAATATCTGCATGGCCAAGCCAAAATATGTCCAGAGGGCTTTTCTGGTTATCATAACGAATCCCTCAATGCATGGTTCCCTTGGCGGCCGAAACGCTTAAAGCTGGCCAATGCTTATATCCTAAAAAGCTTTTCGGTGTCCAGCAAATTGGATACGGTACGCTCAAACGTTTATAGGCGAAATCTAGTCTACATCCCGTCAAGGTTCAAGTTAGTGTTATAGGCGGTCACTCGAACACCACCATAGTGCCTGCATTATCTCAGCCAATCCGATTCCAAAGGGTGATGGGATGAATTAAAACCGCTTTATGAACGGATCCGTAATGCTGGCACTAGAGGTGTTGAAGCCAAGGCGGCAAAGAAACGGCTCAGTTATCTACTGCATATGCTTCCGCAACATTCTGTGATTCCCTGCTGCAGGCAATGGACGGTAAGTCGGGAGTAACGGATGTTGCCTATGTCGAGTCGAACGTCGTACCGGATGTAAAGTTTTCTCATCGACTTTCCTACTGTCCAAGGAGGAATTAAGAGTTTTGAAGCATTACTGATATGATTGCTATGAAAAGGAATTGCTGGAGAAAGCTTTACGGAAATAAAGAAGAGCATTGAACAGGGCGTAAAATACGCGCAGAGCAAGAAGAAGAATTAAGAACGATAAAAAGGAAAGGAGCAAAAGGAGAGATAGATATTGTTGAATTGTTTTTTGTATATTTTTTTTCTATTAAATAAAAACTGATTAAATATTGTAACATAGAATGTGGCAAACGATTTTCCTATGAAGGCAGATAATAGACACAACTATCGTTTGAGCGATAGTAGTTTAGAGTCGGGGGTTTTAATGGAAGCTTTTAAGCGGGAACGGTGTTCTTTAATCTAGTCTTACAATAGGAATATCGTCCAATAAGAAACTACATGCCAGTCTTTTATACTACACAAAACATTCAGAAATTTGTCGTAATTCTCTGAGAAGGTGGGTAATTTGATAATCCAATCCATGTGAAAAAACCAAAATTTAATTCAATTGATGAAATTTTAAATTTAAATGATGGAATTTAACTGAAAAAATCCAATTCACCTAATGAAATATACAATTCAGCTACTGAAAAATCTAATTTAGATACACTCAGACAGCAATTTCGTTAAAATAATGCATTCTTTACAGATGAACATCAATTCAGCTGATAAAATTTGTAATTCAGCTAATGAAAAACAAAAACTTTGTGGAATTTATAAGCTTATTTCGTTGAAATAATACACTATCAAAATTGAAATTCAACAAATGATAATTAACTACAAAATATGCGCTCAACTGATATAATTTTGAATTCAGCTGATGAAATCTGTACTTCAGCTAAACATGTTATTCAGCTATTCACTTTCTACCACAGAACGATGGAACGACTTTAATGAGCGGGGCAACTGTTAAGGCTAATAGATGAGCAGTGGCATATTTCTGAATAAAATTTAAATTCTGTAATACACTGTAGAGCCTTATTGACTTCCGGATATAGTCATGCTTAGGTTGTAGTAAATTGAAAAGATTTAATCTTTGAGACTGTAAGGAACTTCACTTAGTTGTAACTTTATCAGGAAATCGTGGAAGAGACTGTATATCTTTATCGATTAGCGACCAAATGCATACATGAATAAAAAAGGACTTTTCTCGCCATTACCTAAAGGCTTTGCCTAAGATGGAGATTGATTCCTAAGGCTTGCAGATATTTCTTCCGTCCTTAGATATGTTCGGCTTTAGTTAGCCAGCTAAGCAGATTTAAACTTAAGAAAGTACTTCTTGTCAGTCATTCAATTAACTTGACGTACAATTTAATGTCAGTTTACCACACAACAGTCTCTATCTTGAATGTTTACCACCTGAAATCCCCCGAAATTCGACTTTAAGGAAACAATCTTCGTTTACTGTAGATTTTGATTTTTTTTTTTTATTTCTATCACGCTTTTTCCTTTTGTTCCCGAAGATATTTTCGCACAAACTCTTTAGCCCGATAGATGTTTTTCTTGACTTGTTCGACTGCTTCATAATAGCGATAAATTTCGAATTCCGTCATGGGTGGCAATCTTTGGCACTCTTTAACGCCATTTTTGTCCAACGTAAAGTTACATGCAAAAAATTCACAGTCATTGATATCCGCCGGCACAAAACCTACTTCCATAACATCCTTTGCACCATAAATTGTACTCAAATAGGAATTACAAAACTGTCCCACACAATAGCCCAAAGCCAATTGGGCTGTGCCGGCACCCTTCTTGGCATTTAGCACCTCATCAACGCCATGTATAATGCGGTCAGCAAGTTTTTTCTGCTCCTCGATGCTCATATCAATTCCTGGTTTAATTTGCGACACTATCGGTGTAATAGTCTTTGAGGAGTGACCACCTATCACGGGCACATAATATTTTTTCGGATCAACAGTTTTAAGTTGACTAAGAAAAGTTCGCGCTCTTACGCTGTCTATAGAACTAGAACCGGTCACTTTACGTGGATCATAACAATTGATGTACTTTAAGTATTCAGCACATATGGGCACCAAAGAGTTTACCGGGTTGGTGACAATGTGTATGAAGGGCATTTTCTGATGACAGGCGCAGGCTATGGCCTGGGTAAACTTTAACATGAGTTCTCCATTGGCTTTAAACAATTCCGAACGCGTTTTTATTTTTGCTGAATGTGCCAATCCACCTGTGACAACCACCAAGTCACAGCACTTCATGGCCTCAATTAAATTCTTCTGTTCGCCACTGAAGGCCGTCACACGTGCGTTTGTATCAATATGCGATAAATCAGCAGCAACGCCTCGTGCATCTCTGGCACTGTAGAGGCTAAGATCGGTGACATAGTTATTGAGTTTAAGCATGAGAGCCAAATGTCGCCCAATACCACCATTCGATCCAATAATGCCAACTTTACACATCTCAACGTAAGGCTTGCTGCTGGTGACCATATGTCGGGCAAACTGTAACAACATTTTTCTGCTTTTCAAACCAAAAATATTCCAAAGTGAAAAAAAAAGAAAAATAGAATTTTTTTTAAATATAACACACGCACTGACTTAAATTTTGGGCAAAACAAATTGACATTATGTTTTTGAAAATCGATTTGAAATCTTTCAAATTTAACAGAAAAAATTTTTAAATATTTTTTAAACACTCTGTGAAATGGGAACTTGGAAGTAGGAATGAAATAAAAACGTAACAATGCGAATAATTGAGGAAACTATTCAAATATTGATTACTTAAAAGCCTAAATCTACCTTGGGATGAAGCCGATGAGTTCGGTGTCTGTATGGTCGGAGTCTTCGGGAGGTTGTTAAAGTAGTTGCTGTCCAGAAGACAAGCATAGTCACCCCTCCGGAGTATTGTAAAGTGGAGCACGATTTCTTCTTTTCTCAAATCTGCTGCTGGCAGTACTTTATTTATTTTTTTTGAGCTTGACGATCAGATATACAATACCAACAGATTCCCGCTGGAAGGCGGAAGAAAAGCGAAGGAACGTGTTCCGCATCTAGGTGCGTATCTCTATCTAATCACAAGTCCTGTTGCGCTGAAGACAGGGCGAAATGCTGAAGTAATTTTTAAATACCAAATACCCAAATAAAGTGCTCAGATGACCGAGTTTGGGTAGAGTAATAAACGGCAATAGTCTTAAAAATTAACCAACGAGGGTAGGTTCTCAAATCTTACCTCCACTAATCTCTGCCAAGCATTCATTTTCATTGGAGTCAGTTTACTTCCTTAATTTTAAGCCTATTGTAAGCCTCTAAAACCTCTAAAACTATACAAAACCTTATTTGGAACACAATCGATCTACATTTATGAAAACACGCTTTATTTCAGTTATATTCACGAAAATTATTTTTCTCATTCACTTTTTACTCCTTTTTTTTCTTCAAATGCTCCACAAACTTTTTACCCTGATCGATGCTTTTCCGGACATCCGCATGGATGCACAATAACGTCCAGCTTCGTCTGCCGACATGTTTGGTAATTTATGGAGTTCCTTAATACCGTTTTCGTCCAATGTAAATTGACAGGCGAAATATTCCAAGTCATTAACATTGGCGGGCACATAACCCACTTCCACTACCTTTTTTTCGCCATGAATGGCACGGCAAACCGAGTTACAAAACCGTTCTACACAATGACCCATAGACAATTGGGCAGCGCCGTGACCTTTTTTGGCTTCCACTACTTCATTGGCACCAAATATAATACGCTTAGACAGTTTTTCCTGCTCCTTCCTTGAGAGCTTTAAGTCAGGTTTAGCTTGCGACAACAAAGGTGCAATACTGCCTGCAGAATGTCCGCCTATAACAGGTATAAATATTTTACTAGGATCATGATCTTTTAGTTGACCCAGAAAAGTTCTGGCTCTCATGGAATCTACCGAAGAGGAACCACTCACTTTACGGCGATTATAACAACCCAGTTCCTTTAAATATTCACAGCATATAGGCACTAAAGCATTTACCGGATTGGAGACAATATGTATCATGGGCATGTTGTCGGCACAGGCACAAGCTATGGCTCTGGTAAACTTCATCATGAGTTCAGCATTGGCATCGAACATCTGTTCTCGTGTTTTTATTTTTTCTGAATGTGCCACTCCCGCTGTGTTAACTACTAAATCAGTACACTTCATGGCCTCAATCAAAGACTCCTGATCGCCACTGTGAGGGCACACTTTTGCTTTAGTGTCTATGTGAGACAAGTCTGCGGCAACGCCTTTGGTATCGGTTATATCCCAAAGGTTTATGTCGGTGACATATTTATTCAGTTTAAGCCTGAGAGCCAAATGGCGTCCAATACCACCATTTCCTCCAATAATTCCAATTTTACACATCAAAGGGGCAGCAGCGACACTAAACATACGACGCGCCACATTTAATACCATTTTTATGTGTTTTTTAAAAGTTTTTTTTTTTAATAAATATTAATTTTAGACTGAAACTTTTTAAAACTGTTTTGGAAGCTTTCAAAGTTTAATTTAAAAAAAAAGTGGAAAGAAAAAAGGTAAGAATAGAGAGAGAGGAATAGAGTGAACATAGAGTAGGAAAACTGTTGCATTTGTTATTTTCAATCTTATCTTGTCATTTAAAAGATTGTCATTTCCTTAACCAATTAAAAAATGATGACTTTTCATGCTTAAAAATAAGTTTAAATCGGGCTTATTTCCGCTGTTCTTATGTCTTAATTACTGCCACGAACTTCTTTGATTTTCTTTGCTATTTTTGGTTTTTATGGCACAATTTAAAAACAAAATGATTTGCGAAAGATTTTTTTCAGTTTTTATTTTCACCGTAAAAGTGATTGTTTGTCATGCAAAATAAATTAAATGTTAGACCAGCCATCCATCCAACCAACCAACCAGTCATGCAGCCAACGGTATTAAGTTTCAGATTCTTTACATTCTTGTTTTTTTATCAGACACTTTGAAATAGACTGATAGACAGACAGACATACAGTGCAGGCAGTTACATGTAGTCGAACTTTAATAAAGAATAACAAGTTACCATGGCTTAAACCGGCTTAACTACATTCATACACTCTGGCGACACAGACACACGAACAATCTTGACAACCGATGCGAAACTATTTTAATCATAAAAATAGAACAAACGGTGAATTCTAGACAGTAATGGGCAAAATAATACAAATAAAGTTTTTTTTTTAAAGGATCCCTTACAGTTTTCGAAGTGCACCACAAAAGAACTGAACAATTAGTACCGACAGCGTTGTTAAGTCAAAGCTCCAGTTGTGCACTCAAAGAGGGCCGATGTGACACCACGTGAAGTTATGTCACTGGTTAACCATTTCGTTACCGCAGTCTATTTTCACCAAGTGGGTGCTACTGAACCGGGCAGCACGCCGCGAAGTGGTGCACATTGTATGATGGCAAGTTGATGTTCGAAGTCCATATTTATTGTAAATGTTTCAATATAATCCAATTGAATTTTTTTTTTTTTTTGAAAATGAATATCGGCTAAAGCCGGCGCTGGTACACACTGAACGTTTTGTGTATGCCGGCTAAGTCCGGCGCTGGTAACGAAAGGGTTAATAGGTCTGTCTTCCATTTTCTACAGAAAATCACTTGTATTTTCTACAGCACATCACTTGTATTTTCTGCAGGAAATTTGTCAATAACTTACATTTTATATGCAAAAATTTATCGATAACTTGCATTTTCAACGTTTTAATACTGAATATTTGCATGGAAACAATATAAAATTATTTTGTTGTCAATAATTAATATTTGCTACATTTATGAGCCGCGCTGTAGACCGTTTGAAGTACGAAAAGTTGAAATTATTACCACAATTGTCAACATTTTCATTAAAATGACACGGTATTTGTTTGTATATCGTTATTAACATCGTTACAGTGTTGCTTTACTTACATTACAATAACATTAAATGCTTGAAAGCACTCGATCGTTATATAGCGTTAGTGTTCGTGTTGGGGGTTTTCTTTTTTGTTTTTTGTTAGTAATGATAGTTTGTTATCACACACACACACACAGCGTAATAAAAATCTCATATTTTTGCTCTCGTGTAAACACATAACGAGTTTTAAAATGAAGGAAAAATTCTGAAAGCAATTATTGCATGATTGTAAACAATAAAAATAAACAAAGCAACGAACGAGCCATACACACACAAGCACATGTATGTACTTTTGATATTAAAACACAGACTCCAAATACTAAATTGGGAAGATTTGCAAAAAAATAAAACAACCGCAATAACAATGCACCCATAGAATTGAGTTCAACTAAAGAGAGAGAGAGAAAAAAAAACATGCTCATTTACCGTTTACAATGACGAGGAGAGTAGCGATTACGATACATGAGCC